>OY294044.1:3918837-4040023 GCA_958510825.1 Brachypterus glaber | reverse complement strand
ATTTTCTGCGGATACAATTTCTGATGTATCGTCAGCAAACAGGGGTCAAAAAATTATCTGATTCAAGTAATAAATCATTAATAAAAACTATAAACAAAATTGGTCCCAATATACTACCCTGTGGACACCTGTTTTGCACAACAATAAATCAGAAAAAACAAAACCTTCTTTCCTTTTACCCGGACAATTTGGTACCTACCAGCAAGATAAGATTCTATCCATGCTAATGCTGAACCTCTTATTCCGTATTATTCCGGATAGAATCTATTTTAAAATTACGAAATTCATAAAGGTTTTTTGTATGTCCCATTTTTTTTTTATACTTCAAAACGCTTTTGTGTTATATCGAACCCGTTAAAGAACAGTGTCATAACACAAAATTTTGAAAAATGTGTTTGAAGTGTAATTACGGCTCTTATACAGATCTACCGATCTGTATAAACTATGCTAGTTTTATGTAATATGCCAGTTATACAGATCGGCAGATCTCAATAAACTATGCTATAGTATATTCAACTTTAAGGTTCAGTAGAAATAAATACAAGAATCGCGCAGGCGGCAGCTGGCGCGTGGTTTCATTGGTTAAAACACTCGAATGTTGCGAGAGTAGGGATGTAGAAAATTAAACAGGTCAGTACGTGAGTACTTGCGATGAAGCGTACAATGCATTGCAATGGACCGGTATATAGAAATATTTTGTTTTGAGTCCTACCCTGTCACTAAATGCGTTGATGTCACGTCACTATAAAAACATATTTTTCAAAATTTTGTTATGACACTGTTCTGTAACGGGTACGATATGTATTATATTAATTAGATTAATTTTTGTATTGGAGTACCCAACTTATGTTTAAATTAAAAAGTTTCCCTATAATATTACTGCCATTTTGATTTATCTGTTAATAACGCCACAATTTGAGTGATTTATATCCGTGGGACACTGTGTGTAATACATTCTTACTAATTAGCTAAAAATTAAATTTGCTTATGTGTTTAACTTACCTTATAAAAAAAAATTATACAAATAAAAGAAACGATTAACACAATATTATTTTAATTTGATAATGACTGTATTAGTGTTAGTATTTATTTATACTCGTTTAGGGGCCTTCTCTAAGGTATTTTACACCACAGAGTGTTAAGTTATACATATAATTTATATGGAACACAACTCGAGCTTCCTTAATCTTGATTATCAAATTTTCAAAGCTTCAAACTGCTCCTCCATATGCCATATACGCTGAATCATTTTTATTAAAAAATATTAAAATGTACTTTATAAACTAAATAAAATATAAAAAATATAAAATTTTTTAAAAATAAGTCTATTGACTTTGACAGCAAGTTTTTTTTTTGACAAGATGCTGCCATGCTGAATTAGCAATTAGTACAAAATTGTGAATTTTGAAAAAGTCCAAACGAAAATTTAATTCATGATTTGACTACAAATTAAAACGCATTAATGCGTTGTATTTCACGATTGTAACGCAATTTTTTTTGTTTCAGATTATAGAAAACGATGTAGTTCCCAATACCTTATGTGCAAAATGCTGCCAGATAACCATAAAAATGTTCAAATTTCGAGCCACAGCTTTAAAAAACGACAAAATTTTAAGGGTATTTATTAATAAATTATTACATTGTCATTAGAATATAATAATTGTTTCATTTTAGGATCAATTTAGGATACTGGATCAGAATGTTATGAAAAATCCGGATGAACCTATGGTGTGTAATTAAATTAATTTATTTTAGCTATCTTTTAATATTGGTTTGGTTTTTAGGTTTTATATGAAGATGAAGCTAATAATCCGCCAAAAGAGTATCATGAGAGCGTAGTTGCTGCATTAGAGAAGTATCCCAATATCAAAATACCCAACGAGTTTCTTTTTACTAATATTGAGCCCATTATTTACATTGAAAAAAATATAGAAGAATACATACAAAATTACATAATTGAAGAAAACGAAAACAAACTACAAAACTCACGTCTTATGGATATTTTAGAAACAAAGAACGATGATGATATTATCTGCATTGGAAATGCGAATGTTGATTTACTAATAACAAGGGCCCTTCAAAAAGAAAACAAAAGTGCCAATGCAAATAATCCAGAAAATGAACAAAATGAAATTCACATGAAAAAAAATTTTGAAGCAGTAAGTGATGTTAAAAGAAAAAAGCAAAGGAGAAGTTATGACGAAAACTCAGATAGACCCAGGAAACTATACAAAGCTTATGTACCACACACCGTACCAGACACTATACCAGAGGAAGATAATAACGTTCAATCAAGTGACACAGAAAAAAATTGTTCATTTGCAACAAAATCGAAAGAAGGCAATGAAACAGCTTTGACTAGTCCGTACAAAAATCCAAGTATTATACATTCGGTTGGATTGACATCGAAAATCGATCACCCTGACTTGGCCTATAAGTCTGTTCAGTCGCCTTTGCTATCATATATAGAAAAATCAGTCAGTGCGACAGTCTGCCCAATATGTAACCACGTCAGCTATACAGCAAGCGAGGTTGCCAGTCATAAAAAGCAACATATGCGCTGTCCGTTTTGCAAGGCTAGATTTAAATCTATCGCAAATAAAGACAACCATGTACTGCATAATTGCCTAAAAAGAAAAATGATGCATGATCTCCCTGTAATCGAAATGGATAAAATAGAAAATGATTTAAACATAAGACGTAAATATCCCAGTGCATTCCGGTATTTCGATCCTATTGATGAGGATGACGATGATGATGATGTGATAGAAATAGTTGAAGATTCCACACCGCCTCAAGGCAGTCATGAATCTGAAAGTAATAAACCGGTTATCCCGAAAATGTCAAATCAAATGGATTTCGCAATAAATACAGAGTCTAACAAAGAAATAAAACAAACCAAACACAAAACCCTGGTACCTAATATAATAGTTAGAAAACTTAAACTAGATATTCTTGTAAATAAGTCGGATAAGGAAAATCTAAGACGACTTATACGCAAACAGATAAAAAGTCAGCCGCCTTCACATAGTACAGATAAGTGCGATCAATATAATTTACCCTCAACTGATGATTTGGAAGTTAATTCAGCAAACCGGGCCTGTAAGTTTAAGAACTTTAGGGAACAACTGGATAATTATAAAATTCCTGTACAAATTAAAAAGGGTAATTTCAATGTCGCAATATCTTACGACAAAAATCATAACAAAACTGAAGAAAAGCCGAAAAGATTCTGGAGCGGTCGACCCAAAGACTATCCACCTAGCTATAAAGATAGTACTAACCTTCGAAACACAGTTATAACATCTGCTACTAGCTCTATAAATAAAAATACAGCTAGCAATAATAATAAAAATATAGTTAACCAGGATACTAATACCACTACCACGGCTAAACCACCTGTTTATAAAGTATACATGCCGCCACCCCCACTTTTTCCAACTTCTAATAATTTCGGTACAACATCTGCGGGATACTCTCGATCTAATCCAGATAGTTCTGTGCCCTTTGTTAATTATAATCCAATAAATCCTTCCACTGAGAATAGTTTACCTATAATAGCTTCAGTTTATTCAGAGTCAACTAATCTAATCGATGCCATACCTAAACATTTTATAGCAAAACCACCATCCAGCATTGCTTCACCTAGATATACATCTAAAAATACTGATACAAACCAGCAGGTGCCTGAGATCAGGCCATCGGCAGGTAATAATCCTGCTACCCCGACTGAAACTAATACATCGTTACAAGATAGATATACTAATGCATTTTTAAAAAAGACAAGCTCAAAACCAAATGGTTCGAGCACGCTAAGGTATAAAGTGGTAACACCTCAAGAACAACAACTACAAAATAAACGGACGAGTACAACCACAACTAATGAAGTTTTATACACAGTGCCTGCGACAAATCAGTTTTCCTCTGCACATCCTAAAGTTTCATATTCGTATAAAGTCGATTCAAATCAAGCAACTATACCAAATGTTACAATGAACTCCACAGGTGTTGTAAACAATATCAATTACAATAGCAGTAATAGAATGAATGTTTCTAATCCAATGTATTCTAATAACAGGATGGATTTGACAAACCGAAGTCAGTTTAGTCTGCTACAAACCCCCGGTTCCACCTCTTATAGTATCCCAGCTACCGTCTGTTCAAATAACATGATTCCTGCCGCATCATGTAATAGAATACCAAGCGCTTCTGTAAGTAATATGATTCCTGCGGCATCATGTAATAGAATACCAAGCGCTTCTGTAAGTAATATGATTCCTGCGGCATCATGTAATAGAATACCAAGCGCTTCTGTAAGTAATATGATTCCTGCGGCATCATGTAATAGAATACCAAGCGCTTCTGTAAGTAATATGATTCCCACTGCTTCTGCGGCTAATATGATTCCCAATATGATTCCGATTCCCTCTTCAAATAATAGGATGGCCAGCACCTCTTCAATTAACATGATTCCGGTCCCTTCTTCAAGTAATTTGATTCCAATAGCTTCTACAAGTAATTTTCTTCCCATAACTTCTACAGGTAATTTGATACCCAAGGCCTCTTCAAGTAATATGATTCATATTGACTCTACAGGTAATTTGATTTCCGGTGCGACATCCGCTAATGTATATCCGCCTCCATTGAATATAATTCCTTCAACAATGACTAATACAGCTTTAAGTAACTCGAGTGCTATCATTCGAGTGCGAAATCTTTCTCAACTGACATGACTTGAAGATCCGCTCGAGACATCTAAGATACTGTGATAGTGACAAACATTCATATGCCGGCCTCGATTTATATTAACATGTTATTACTATTACTTTGGTACTATTTTTTATATATTTTTACCCATTTATTATTTTTAAATACCAAAATTTAATGTTAAGTTTGTTCTCGTTGTTATCTTTAGTGTATCTTTTACTTTTTAGATTATAGGAGAACGCCAGTAAAAATATTAATAAATATATTTAAATATTGGAATTATTTTAAGTTTTGATACTGTTATACTTTTTTTTTCTGTAATAATTAGTCTGTAAAAAGCTAGGTATTTAATAAAATATAAATTATTTAAAATAATTCTTGGTTTATAGAACTGCGTTTAAATTATAAATAAAGACAAAATTACCCAACGTTTCACCATTTATTGAATTGGCATCTTCAGGGGATAAATACAACAAAAATATTACTTATAATACAAAAAATTAAATTAATGACATACAGGCCTATTCACATGTACCATTGATATTGAAATTTGTGGCAATATTGACGAAAATTGCAAGGTCATTTACATCAACTGTATTAAAACTGCATGTTATTGTAATTTTTGTCAATATTGAATAGATTTCAATGGTACATGTGAATAGGCCTGATTGACATGAAAAATAAAGGTAACAAATTAAAAATAAGGTAAATTGAGGTGTTAAGGGAAAGTATTAATTTTGAGATGTGGAAGCGTAAGGCCTAAGTTAAAATGTACAATTTTTAACTAGGTATATGAAATTCTTTAGATGAAAGAAAACAAATATGCCCATACACTTATGCATGATCATATCGATCTTGTAAGCCAATAATATTCTTCAGTTTCAGATTAATCCCTGAAGATGTCTCTAGTAGTAAGAGACGAAACGTCGGAAAGTGAAAATCCATTAACACGGTCTAAACCCGAAAGTGAAAGTTCTTTATATCTTAATGGCCGTGAAAGCTTAAAATCTAAAATATTCTTCTTACCCGCCACCCAGACAAATATGCCTTTTATTTAAGTTAGATGTTAAGTTTATTTTTCTTAGAAATACTATTATTTCATATTTGTAATTACACGTTCGTGTAGGTCTATTGTATCAATATTTTTTCTAAACACAACAACAATGGCAAATCTTAAAAGCCACCCATGCAGTCGGGCGCAAAAAATTATTGACTAGTCACGAATCATGTACGTTTTTTAGCCAATCAATTAAAGTCGATAATTACCTGTATTAATTATTGTGATAAAGTAAACAAAAACTTTATTGCTTTATACATGGTGTATTTGAAACAGAGTCCGAAATTTTAAGGGGTGATTATAAATTATAAAATATGACAAAAAGTTCCTATAAGCATATGTCTAAAAATGCGTCCTAAGGGAGCTAGGCCGCTTTAAAAGAAACTCAGTAACCCTTTGAGATATATCCTAATAAGGCCCATCTTTTTATGTCATTTCAGGTACTTTTAACCAGGGGTGTGCGAAACGGGGACAAGAAACTGATAAGGCCCCCCCGTATAGCTATGCCAACGTTTTACCATAATCCAATGGCGATTTCTCCCGTTAGATTAGTCAGGGACAAAAGTTCTACCCAAAAAGGATAGAAGATATACATATTTCCACTTCTACCCAACCAAACAAATTCTGTATTTGTTCTTTGTTGAACAAATACAATATTTACTTGGCCGGGCGAAAAGTGTAACTAGATTATTTTTATTAAAGAAATTACTGGCGCCATCTAAATTTTAGTAGAATTATCTTATTCTACAGATTCACATTAGCTATGTTCGTTCGTGCCGCTCAGTGCTACACTTACCGGCCAACCAAATAAATACTGTATTTTTTGTATGAAAAACAAATACAGTATTTATTTGGTTGGCTGGAAAGTGTAGCACAAATGAGATAGAGATAGGGTAGACGTCTTTTGTTTCATAATTCTAGTTGTAGAGAGCTCCATTGGCAATAGTGCCCAAAATCGTATGCCAATATTGCCAAAATAGCAATATTGTTTAGGCACGTGAATAGACCTGAATAAAAAGTCGGCGCCTAAGATTTCAAAAAACAAAACAAACGTTAACACAAACCATGGGCATTGACAATGTCCAATGCCGCATGGTCAGCATTGACCGGCCAATGACGTCTTCGCCCGTAACATATATACAAAAAGTCCAATATATATAATTCCTTATATCCCTTGGAAATCCCTATCTCCTAGATATGGACGGAAATTTGGATGTCTATACAATAACCCATAGATATCATATATCTATGGATGTCTTGGATGTCCAAAAAATATATAATAATAATAATAATGTCGTTTATTGCATAATCTATACAAAAGGCCATTGACCGAAGTCCTTCAGCCCATATAACATAATAAATTTAATATAAATCAATTTTAACAAAAAATAAATAATAAAATGCATATAAAAAAAAAAATTGGATTTAGTAAAAATAAATAAAAATATTAGTAACAATCTTTAGTTTTTGAGATCATTCAATATCTGGAAAAGTGTTCTTTCTGGAAATCTCGCACGGGGAGGGTTTTGGTTCCGAGGGATACAGAAGCTGCTTAATGTGGATTGATTAAACTCGGATAACGCAAATTTCTTGGAAAGCTCTTGAAGGCGGGTGGTAACTGAAGTAGTGACTGTCATATCAAGCAGTAGCGCATTGGATGGTCTGTGCAGTGGATTAGTGCGGTTCCTGATTTTGGTAATTTTTCTTAATGCAGAGGTTTCTGCATTCTAAGGTTGTTGATTGCGGGGTTGTTGCAGTTAAGAAAAAGTGGGTGGCTGTATTCCAGTAGTGGGCGACAGATCATTTTATAAATACTTGTAGCCGTATGTAGGTTAATCCCTTCTTCTTTAAACGTAATATTTCTAAAGTGTCCTGCTCTAGCAATTGTTTTATTTTTCATCGTTTTGGTGTGGGCGTTAAAATTAAGCTTACTGTCCATGTTTATTCCTAGGTATTTAACAGATGTAGAGGGTGAAATACTTTCGTTGTCGAGATAAATTTTTGGCGAATTGTTGGACGGTTTATGGTTGAATATTATAAGTTGTGATTTACGTGCGTTCACACGCTGTCGCCATTTGCGGTACCATATTGATGTTGTATTGGTTAGGTTTTGAAGACCGGTTATAGCTTTTTTTAATGACGTATTATGTGTGATGAGGCCGGCATCGTCAGCAAACTGGAGTATGTAAGAGTTAGGGTCGAAAGTGTTAGGGTCGTCGTAGGGGTAGGAGTAAAGGTCAAAGCAAAATATATTGTATAAGGTAGGAGAAAGGGGGGAGCCTTGCGGGCACCTTGGTCTGGAGTAAAAAAAGATGAAAAAGAGGAGTTTATCTTGACTTGGATGGATCTGTTTTCTAGGAAGCTTTTGATTATAAGGATAAGGTAATTATGTACGTCGAGTTGCTTCATTTTAAATAGGATTCCCTTGTGCCACACACTGTCAAAGGCTTTTTCCACATCCAACAAAAGGGCTGCTGATTTTCCTCCGTGAAGCTTTGTAGTTTGGACGTTCGATGTTAATATAGTTAGGGGAAGCACAGTATAACAATGTTGCCGAAAAACGAATTGATACTTGGGAATCTTTTCCTTAATCACTTTCTCCAATGTTTAATGATTTTTTCAAAGTTCTTACCAAGAACGGGTAAAAGGGTAATGGGTCGATAGTTGGTAGTGCGTGATTGGTCAGCATTACCTTTGGGAATGACAGTTATATGGCCAGTTTTCCATACTTCTGGAAAAAAGTGGTTGTTCAGACAATATTCATATAACTTCCTGATGTATTTGTGGACTTCTGGGTCAAGTTTTTTAATTATATTTTGTGAGATATTGTCCTTGCCGGGTGATGTATTTTTTCCTTTGAGAACAGATTCAAAATATTCTTCTTCACTAATTTTTTCCGAGTTTGGTGTAAGATCTTGAGAAAAAAAGTTTGTGTGTTGTTTCATAATTTTCTGCGTCAAAGTTGGGATTATTTTTTTCTGTGTATATATTTTCAAAGTGTTTTTTAAAGATATCTGTTTTTTCTTGGTCGGTTATGTAGGAGACTCCATTTTCTGTGATGGTATTTATTTTAGTTTGACCTTTATATTTTGACAACTTCTTGATTTTTTTCCAGTAGTTCCTTCCTCGCTGACTATTTATTTCTTTGCATGCCTTTATCCATTTGTGCTGTCTAAATTGTGTCACTAGTGTTTTAATAGCCTTGCTGAGTTTGTTGATAGTGCGTCTTACTACCTTTCTCTGATCCATGTTGAAGTCGCCTATTATTAGAGAGTATTTGTATAGAGCTGCTTTAGTGAACACAGTTTCCTCAATCGCGGAGTACACTGAAAAAATATGTATCACGTCGTTGTTGTACGGTACTGTGAAATGGAGAGCGTCGTTTAATGGGTTATTAAGTGCTGGGGGATTGGCTTTTCCCATTTTGATAGAAGGATGAATTTGGGCCAAACAACCTCCTCTTGTGTTAGTATTCACGATGTTACCGTCTTTTCTTAATATTTGCCAGTCACGATAATTAGTGTTACTGTTTTTGTTGGTTTTGGATTCCAAAAAGAGGGCACAGTTTATTTTATTCTTTTCAATGTAGTTGTTAATTATCATTTTCTTGGGTATGTAGCTATTAATGTTTGCGTAGATAATATTAAGCTCCATTTTGGGCTTGTGAGTGGCCTTAGGTAGGTTCAGTTGGAGAAGTTGACGTGGGCGAGCTCAAATCAAACATAAAAATGTAAAGCCTGTTCTGTGAAAAAACTGGGGCGGTATCAACATTGTAGTCACGAATAAATTTTTTCTTGAGCTTGTCAAGGAGTGCTTCCCTGTCATTGTATTTTGGATTGTTGATTTTATTCATATAAGTGTTGATGATTAGGTCATGAACCGTTACAGGTGCGTGAATTTTATTGTTTTTTATTATTTTAGGATCCATTTCGCCGGATTTTTTGTTTATAGATTTTATTGGGATGTTTGGTAACCCAGTAATTGGTTTGCTGGGCCTATTGGGACATGATCTGTAGAATTACATGATTGGCATTTTGGTGGTAATCCTGTAAGGCATTTACTGTCTGTGTGTCCGCCGCCACACTTGGTGCATTTAATGGGTTCGGTACAGTTATTTGAAGTGTGCGTGTAAAGATGGCATTTGTTGCAGGGAAGTGGTATTGGAGCTGGTGGAGTAGCTATGTATACTGGGTAATGATAGTTTTTGTAGAAGACACCGTTATTGATCAGCTGTTCGTAATATTGCAGTTCACCTGTGATTATTCGAATAAAAGATGTAGGTTGTTGTGTTCTTCTTGAAATAATGCGCTTACAATATCTGTGCGAAATGTTGCTATTTAGTAGATGTTCTCCGATTACTTTTTCGTCAATATCGTGCTCAACGTTTGCGATTACACAGCAGTAGGAGGCAGTTGAATTGTTTCTGGGAACAGTAGTAGATGTTGAGGGAGCAGATTCATTAAAACTCTCAATAATTTGCTGGTCCGATAGCTCTTTCAGAGCACTGGTGATAGTCTTTTTGTCTGAGTCCGATTTAAGTAAAAAACCTTGCTGGGTACGAATAATAATATCCTTACAGTTAGGGAATTTTGACTGCCAGATGTCGGCCATCTCGATTCTGTTTAAGGTTTCCTTGGTTTTAAAGTAGAATAAATTTGTATACTTCTTGTGTGTAATCTCTTTCATTATGCCAGAGAAGTTATTTTGTTTTGGTAAAATGGGCTGCAGTAAAGAGTTTTTTCTGCCTAAATTTTTATTAGAGTGTTGTACAGTTTCAATTTGCTGTGCAGGACTTGCAGCAGCCTGGAAGGCTGGCAATGTGGTTGGTAAGATGTTCGTGTTGGTTGAAGGTTGTAAAAATGTTGTAGATGTAGAGTTTGATGAAGATGGAAAAAATTTTTGTGTGTCGACTAATAGATCTGTATTGCTTGTTGGCAGAGTTTTTGCGATGTTAGTAGGTTGGGCAGGTTTATCAGTATTACCTAGTATAATGTGTTTGAGATCTTCAAGTGTATATTTCGAAATTATGTCGACGTCTTTGATTGGTATCTTTGTACCTTTCGGTGTAACTTGAATGTTCATTTTTTTCGACGAGTGTTCTTCGTCGGAGGAGAAATTGAGCAGTTGAGAAGTTGGAGTCGTGTCACTGGACTGGGGATCTTTTCTGCCTCGTTTATTTTTGTTCTTGCCGCCAGAATCCTTGCCCATGGTTAAAAGTTGAGGTTAGGTTTTTAAAGTTAATTGTTGACCGAACTTAATTTGGTATTACGATAATGAAATGCACTTAACTAACTTTTAATTACGTTGAGGCGTTGTTTATAACATTTAAATAGGTAAAATATAGAAAGAAATGATAGAAATCTTAAAAGCATGCTATTCTTAAAAGTCCAAAAAATATATCCACTGAATGTCTAATAGTATATTACATACCGAGATGGAAAATGTTTCATTTCCTGAGGCTAATTCCCGAAGGAAAAATAAAATTTTCCTCCGAGGTTTGTATACTATTTTTTTCACAATTTTACCTTTTTTATTAACAATTGTATATTTTATTTTCCACGACAAAACTGCCACCAACGAACTAATAACAATATGGGCCAATATCGCATGCGATTTTTGCCGATATTGCCAAAATAGCAATTATGTTTGCACACGTGAATGGACCTGATTGTGTGTCGTCTGGGAAAATCAATATAAATATACAAATAAAAATGTACAAATTTGACAACTAAATGACAGTTTGTTAATTAAAAACATTTTATGTTGTTGAAAATGTGGGTGAAAAAAAAAACAACAAAAACAAAAAAGACACGCTATGGTAAGAGGGCGAGCAGAATTACATAATATGTAATTCCTATGAACACATTATATTACCTGTAGACACACGGTAAGAAAGCTACGACGAAAGGGGGAGGTAAGAGCAAAAAACTCTTCGATTAAGCGAATTCAACGTGTGCCAAGTATATTGCTTTCTCATTTTTTACCGTATTCTTTTGATGGCTTTAGAATAAGGCGGCCAACCGTCCCGCATTCTGCGGGGCCGAGCCGTAATGCCAGATGTAATCCCGATTTGCAATAATTAGTAAAAAAGCCCCTTAAAAGTTGGATGCGTCCCGCATGCCTATTTTTTAAGTACACTACACACACACAGCGTCTGTGATCGCTTTGTTTCGTTTCACGCGACAAGTGTAAGGGAGAGAGAAATGTCATAGGCCGAAAAATCGTCACTGAAAGTCGAAACCTTACGTGCTATGCTTGTGGTGAAATTTAATATGGTCAGTTACGACAATTTCTATGGGATTCTGAACAAAAACTCTAAACTAGTTAAAAAATGTCACTCTGGCGATAAGTGATTTTATAAATAAACGACCTTAGTAAGTTGCTTGTTGTTTTTTATGTAATTTAGGCAAGTACACCGACAAAACTTCATACTTTTGCATTCACACCCCCTCCGCAAAATATCCCGCATTCAATTTTCAGAATTTTGGGCGCCTTAGAGCATATCCACAGGCTCGCATAACAACGTAATACATCCCGGACAACATTCATAAACTCATAGGCCTCATGAGAGCATCATGTTATGATTTCCACGTTTTTTACTCATACGAACATCATGATGAGCACATCTCATGATTTTGTGATCATGTTGTGAGTTTGTTATGAGGTGTATACATTTAACGTTAAATCATTAAATGATTTCATGATTTCCACGTGAAATAGCAAATGTTGCCCGGGACTCGATTGAGAACGATTGCCGAATAGTACAGGCTCCTGTAATGTTTCAATTTCAGTGCACTTGACAGCGTTATGCGATAGGTGGCGCCACATGTTATTTTCTACCACTAACTAAACGAATAAAGGAATACTAGTATTAAAATGCAGCTGTCTTTATAAGGATATACTTAATTAACTTACTGGTCAGCTAATTCGATACACATTATCGGATTGGTATGGTCAGCACTAAGGTGGTTTAAATCGTATCTTTCAAACAGAACCCAGCAGGTGCAGATTTTTGAGGATTTTATTAAATATCTATCAAATATCAAAGACATTATGGTTGGAATTCCCCAGGGCAGTATACTGGGACCTCTTCTGTTCATAATTTTCGTGAATGATCTGTATATGACGATGCAAAATGAAAATCAAACACTCATCAGCTTTGCTGATGACTCGAATTATGTGGTTAAATCAGATTCTGAGGAAAACTTAGTTATTGAGGCTGAAACATTGTTTAAAACTATAAAAGATTGGCTAGAAAAAAATAAACTTATTCTTAATGAAGATAAAACGAGCTTCATGATGTTCAAAATAAAAAAAACATGAAGTTAAAACTTTAAATATATGTAATGCCGGTAGGGAAATATCGCATGTAACTAAGTTTTTAGGTCTTCAGATTGATGACAACCTAAGTTGGTGCTCGCATTTGGATCATTTGCGAAAAAAATTGAACAGCGTGAGCTATTCGCTCCTTGTAATGAGGAAGTATGTTGATGTGAGCATACTCAGGTTAATCTACTTTTCGAACTTTCAGAGCATTTTACGCTACGGAATTATTTTCTGGGGAAAGTGTAAAGATGTAGAATCTATCTTGATCTGTCAAAAAAGAGCAATACGAACTATACTAGGATTAAAATACAGAGAAACTTGCAGAAACCAATTTAAATCATTCAAAATATTAACAGTCATAGGTTTATATATTTATGAATGTATTTTATTTCTAGTACAAAAAAAAAACATTTGTACAGCGAGCTTGAAACTCGCTCAGAAAGATCTTTGGATTACACTTTTCCCAGACATAATCTGAGAGTTTATGAGAGGGGTTCCTACTATTCGTCCATACAGTTCTTTAATAAACTCCCCTCAAGGATTAAAATTTTAAAAAATGATTTTAAAAAGTTAAAAAAAGAGGTATATAACTTAATCTGTGATATAGAACCTTACTCTTTAGAGGAATTCTATGCAGCCGTAGCATGAAATTTTAATTGTGATGATATTTGTATGTAATATTTAATTATGCTATTTTTAAACCTAATTTTATTCCATATTTATTTTAATATTACCCAAAATGGGTCTCTGTGACGTACTTTCAATAATTGTTTGTAACGATTTATTGTTATAACTATTATGCGAAATAAAGATGATTATTATTATTATTATTATTATTATTATCTGGAGGTTTTAGTCTAGAAGAATTAGTGCCCCCAGTCACCTTGGAGAACATTCCCACTGGGAAGTTCCCAGTGGGAAAATCCCGGTTTCCTCAAGTTGTTGAAAATGGATTTAAGTGGAGGTGTATATCTAGGGGGGGTTGATTTTTTCGTTATTTTTTTGGTATCTCTTCGTTTTCAAGATATGAGCAAAAAGGTGTTTCTTTTTTTTAAATTTCGCGGTTAATTTAAAGTTTGTGCATGCGCATTCCGTAGACCGCTGCTAGATCTTCATGACATGATCTCGTAATAACTTTACAATGAGGAGTCATCTGTATGCGTTCATGAACTCATTACATGATGTAATAATGACTTCCACGTGAAATAGCAAATGTTGTCCGGGATAACAATGCTATGCCGTGATTGGCTTGATGTGCCGCCATGTATCTTGTAAGCCAATCACGACACCGTATTCTTATGTTTTATGTTCTTATGCAAGCTTCTGGATAGGCCTTTACTTTAGAACCTTTTGCATTGCAAACACTTGGCACATAGAAATTACGCCACTGGTAGGTATCTTACATACATACATTGTATGCCGATATTTTCTACTTTTACAAGATACAAGACTTTATTCATTCTTTAGATAATTTACAATTATGTAGAACACATCAAAATAGTAGGTACCTATGTACAACATATTTAACAGGAGTATAAATAATTACATTACATAAGTATAAATAATTAAATTACCTAAGTAAAATACATTATTTATCAGATATAAAAAAAAAAAACTTAAAATAAGTTAACATGAAAACATTAACATCAACGAACTAACAACTCTTCTCTCTAGAATACGCATACCGTTAATATAAAGCATCGCCAACATCTCGGTTTATTTGTAAACAAATAGTAGGTATATTCAGGCCTGAACAATAACAATTACCATTAAGTTACTGTTACATTACATTACTGGCAGTAACTGTTATTGTTGTCTCTGTTAGAACAAAGCTGTGCGATTAAGGGCCACTTGCACCAACTTTTGGTAGGGGATTATCTCAGCCAAACCGAGTTTAAGTTAAAAATGCTGCGTTCTGATTGGTCGGCCGTCAATTTAATCCACGTTTAAAGTTAAATCATCATTGGTGCAAGTGGCCCTAAGACAGACAAATGTATATGTTGGCTACGTTTTTGTCAGTTTTTACAAATGAAATGCCTATTCTAGAGAGAAGAGTTATTAGTTCGTAGATTAACATAGAAAACTATTGCCGTTCCACTGGCCAGTTAAAGTCCTATATTTTAAAATAACATTTGCTTAGCAAGAAGCTATTTATTGATTTTCGAAAAATGAAAATATTTTTACTTTTTTTAATAGTTGTTGGTAATTTGTTGAAAAGAATGATGCCCTTTACAAAGGGAGACTTATCATGAGTAAGTTGTAATCTGTGAAAGTTCATATGAATATTATCTGCGGTTCTCGTCGCATGATTATGAACCCCGTTGTTAGCCATGTAACCCGACCTGTGGATATACGCATATGATAGTAGCTCTAGTATTATTATACAAGGTAAAGGTAGTATTTTAAATTTCTTAAACAGTTCCCCACATGGATGATTGTACTTTACTCCTGCCATAGTACGCACAATACGTTTCTGTATAAGAAAGACATCTTCCATGCTAGATGAGAGGCCCCAAAGTAAGACGCCATATGCCAATCTTGAGTTGATATGGGCATGATAAAACAACTATTTGGGGGGTGACTAACTCAGTTTTTTTACCTTTTGGCAATGGACATTCCATCTCAAAGTGTCGTCCAAAGTCATTCCTAAAAACTTGACAGTACTAGATTTTTCTACACTTATATTATTAATATTCGGATTAACTGTTTTTACATTCGTATTTTGAATCGTATGGAAACGTAATTGAGTAGTTTTAGATGTATTTAGATACAAGAAATTGGCATTAAACCACTTAGGGCCACTTGCACCAAATTTTCGTACGGGATTAACTCAGCTAAACCGAGTTTAAGTTAAAAAGGCTGAGTTCTGATTGGTGAGCCGTCAATTTAATCCAAGTTTAAAGTTAAACCAGCATTGGTGCAAGTGGCCCTTAATAGTATGAATATTGCATGCTGGACAGACTTCTGACTTTTTTACATATAAATCAAATTGTGGACTCGGCTCAACACGGATTTCGGCAAAACAGGTCCACGCAAACGGCAACCCTCTCATTCCTAAACGATCTTCTAGACAAGATTGACGCTGGCGAGTGCCCTGTGGGGATATTTTGCGATCTGAGTCTGAAATTACAGGTCAGAACAAGTGACAACAAACATAGGTGTCCCACAGGGTTCCATCCTAGGTCCTATTTTGTTTATTCTTTTTATCAACGACCTTCCGCTTATATTAAACAACTTATAGTAATGTACGCTGACGATACTTCATTATTAATCTCATGCAAGTCTGAAGAAGACCTAAACTACTACCTCTCTATAGTTTGTCTATAACTTTCTAAGGGCCACTTGCACCAATGCTGGTTTAACTTTAAACTTGGATTAAATTGACGGCTCACCAATCAGAACTCAGCCTTTTTAACTTAAACTCGGTTTAGCTGAGTTAATCCCGTACGAAAATTTGGTGCAAGTGGCCCTTACATACCTAATATATAATTTTAATAAATATGTATCATGATTTGCGGTCAAATAGAGGTCAAACAAATTATTAGTATTTTTAACGCAACTGTACTTTATTAAAATACTGAAGGAACAGCAAAGTCTTCCACGCTAGATAAAATTTCCAAACTGGCAACATTGTCAATTGCAGCATCTCTCGGATTAAGTCGTAAGTAAAATAATTATTTTTACTTTAAATCACGTTAACTGTTACTGTTACAGTTAACTATAACGTTAATCTGAAAGATGTCGCTAGCAACTTTCTAAATATTTTCTTTATCGGCATTCTGTGCTTAAAATTGTAGGTTAAAAATTGTTTGTAATTTTGAAATGTGTTTTCAATAATTATTATTTATATAATAATCAAATGATTTGGTGTCATAACAGAGAATATTATTATGACCTCCAATGTATTATGCCGCATATGTACAGCCTCGGACTTCTTGATGATGTTATGTGGCAACACAAATCAAGTTGAGAAAAGTTTTATACGCAATTTAATTTTCGACTTGTTTTTTATCAAGGTAATATTTATTGTTCACATACATATTTAATTTCTACACGTTTTTTTTTATAGTTTAAGGATGAAGATCTATTATGCATTAATTGTGCAGTAAAAATATTTAATTTTTATAAGTACAGAGATAAAGTTGTCTGGAGGGAACACAGTGTCATGGTAAGTTCTGGTAATTTTTTGCATTACAATACATTAGAGTACCTGAAAAATACTATAGTTCCTGAATGTTGGTATGATATTAGGCATCAAATCTTTGCAAATGTTTGTTTAAAACAAATTGTTTTGGTTTCAAGTTCTGAACTGTCTGAATCAGTCCTGACCAATAAATATTTCAATTTTAATCACATGGTACAACAAATTTCACCCTCCGTTAACTAGGTTGGGGTCTGACAAACTCCAATAAGTTTATTTTTAACAAAAAACATATTTAGTCTAATTCTATGGGCACGTCCGCTCATCTATCTTCCTAAAACACTTCATACTCATTCCGTGTATTGAGCTCAGTTGTGAGAAAAACATTGTGAAATTTTTTGTTGCTGGCTGGCTAATATAATTTATTCATTTGGGGTAAATCCAGCAAAGAGAGGCTTATTGACATATTGTGGGAGTTGTATAGTCATTATGGGAGTCTTAAAGGCACAATATGGGAGTCTTATGGGACAAAAACCCGAAAGCTGTTTAAGGCTTATGCAGAAATTTTGCATTCACTGAAAGCCCTCAGGGGCTGAATATAGGACATCCTATGGAAGCTTATTGTGGGAGCTCCCTGGAAACCCTGGAGGTATTTATTTTTTTTTTGACTGAGACGTTTGTATGTATTACTTAAAACCTTTATGTCAAAGCTGCTTATGTTTGAATGAATATAATACCAATCTTTTTTTTACAATGAAATTTGAAGTTGCATTTTTTGGTAATGTTTTTAATAAAGTTTCTCAGAATATTCAAAAAATGAGTTTTTTGTTTTTTTTATAATAATTAAAAAGTATTACATATTTAATTATCATACAAACGTTTTTATTAAAATAAATGGTGTTTGTTATTTTTTCCTGTGTATTAAGGTTTAATAAATCCTATGTGGTTAATGTTATTTTTTCCACCTGGTTAACAGAGGGTTAAAGTTCTATTGACCAGGACTGATTGGGGCAGTTCAGAGCTTGAAACCAAAA
Source organism: Brachypterus glaber (assembly GCA_958510825.1). Classification (NCBI taxonomy): domain Eukaryota; kingdom Metazoa; phylum Arthropoda; class Insecta; order Coleoptera; family Kateretidae; genus Brachypterus; species Brachypterus glaber. The sequence continues at coordinate 4,021,758 of OY294044.1, read as the reverse complement.
CAAATGCCTAATTTCATACCCTACCATTATGGTAAAAGTGGGTCACATTAGGCAGAAACTTACCAACCCACATTGTGAGATGTTGTTGAATTTTTTTCTCTAATAACTTTTAAACATTTTGACTAAAACATTAAAATTAAAAACATGATAAACCACTATAGGAACATACGTCCGCAAACAAACCCTCTGGGAGTTGTGACCCTTTACAATTTTAATAAAAATAAGATTTTTAATTAATAACTCTGGTACTCTTTGACTACATTTTTTATGTATTTTGACCTGAGCAATCAGGTTCCAATAATAAAATTACAAAAAAGTTACACAGAGCAAAGTTTTGAGCAAAAAACTGATAAGCCCCCGCCCGTTTCGCACGGCCCTGGTTAAAATAAGTACATGAAAATAACATATGAAGATGGGCCTTATTAAGGTTAATTTACGTGAAAAACCTCGTCGCTCTAACTCAGAGGGCAGCAGAGTTATTAATTAAAAACGTTTTTATTAATATTTTAAAGGGTCGTAACTAAGTACACTAGATCTATTTATCAGATTTGGAAAAAAATATGATTTTGGTCAACACGTTCTCAAACTAAGTTATTCCCAAATAAAAATGTTATTTAAGAAAATATATGCATATGTTTTAGATTTTAAGCTTTCACGGCCATTAGGATATAAAGAACTTTCACTTTCGGGTTTAGACCGTGTTAATGGATTTTCACTTTCCGACGTTTCGTCTCTTACTACTAGAGACATCTTCAGGGATTAATCTGAAACTAAGTTTCGAATCAACTTGTGTCACCATTTATCCGTGATACCGCTTCCCTATGTAAGCGGTATCACGGATAAAATAGGTAAACTTTTGAAGAAGTCAAATATTAAGCCTATATTTCGGTCCAACCAAAAATTAGGTCAATGTTTGACTTCAACAAAAGACAAAATACCCCTGAGTTCAGAAGGCGTATATAAAATACCCTGCTCCTGTGGTACGGTTTACATAGGTGAAACTAAGAGAAAAATTTCTACAAGACTTCAAGAGCATGAGCGCAATATAAGAAAGAAACAAATTTCCTTATCGGCAGTAGCCGAACATGTACATGAAACAGGTCATAAAATCAATTTGTCTGAAACAAAACAAATATTAACAGAAAACAGAAAAATGCCAAGGAAGATACGGGAATCGATAGAAATCATCAAGCATCCTAACAATATCAATCGGGACACTGGTTACCACTTATCTGCAATATGGAAGTCTTTGATAGGAAAAACCTCGTCACGGGTGAATAACCACAACTCGTCATAAATAGTGACACAGGTTGATTCGAAACTTAGTTTCAGATTAATCCCTGAAGATGTCTCTAGTAGTAAGAGACGAAACGTCGGAAAGTGAAAATCCATTAACACGGTCTAAACCCGAAAGTGAAAGTTCTTTATATATGCATATGTACTTACAAGAATAAGATAAGACTAAGAATGTAAACTTTTCACTGGTTTTTCTGTTCCAAGCAATATCTTATTGTTTTAGGATAAAAGTTACAAATAAAACGAAGTATAAAAGATTATAAAAGCCAAATAACAAAAAGAAAATGAGATATATTACATAAAATATCCTTATTGAAAATTACGGGTCTGGGCGGGTATAAATGGTGCACAAAACGGACTTGAGCGGGCGAATTTCTAAAAAAATTCAGAAGTTTTTATTTTTTTTTATATTTTATTTTTTATATAATTTTTTTGTAGATCCTTATAATAAAAGTAATTTTACCTGAAAAAAATACGTTAATATTAGTAAGATAACAGCATTTACCCCTAAAATTCAAGATAGCGGACACCCCTTACGGAAATCACCCGGTGAAAAACTAACAGAAGTGTTCTGTTACTATCCACTACTACCCTTTAAAATATCAGCTCGTGTACGTTTATTGCAATTTAACATAGGAATTTATCGTTATTTGACTGGACTACACCCCTATCATTAAAAGATCCAACTATTCTCTGTGCCCATGAACAAAGAAGGTGACATATATTCTTCTTTGATCATTGATGACAACTGCCCACATTTGAAATGCTAAAAATATCAAATATATGAAAGAAGATAGTTTAAGTTGTCTTATTTACGTGTTCTAAAATGGTCGATATGTATCTCAACTATTTCTACCATATACATTAGCAACTGTTTTTTACAGGATTCAACTGAAGATACACCATTAGAATGTAAAGAAAATATTTTGACATATATAGACAACATATCAATTGATTACAAAACAACTGTTAAGCTAGTGGCAATATTTTTAAACAACAAGAAACATAAATTTCAAGAGTATATACAAAGTAAGGGTTTAGAAAAGGCGAATCCATTTAATTTGAATATAAATGTGGAAGAATGCAAACGAAATATATCTCTACCTGAGCCTTTGAATAAGGCATGTCAAACTAATTTTATTGAGTGTATTGATAATTTAACTCAAACCGATGTTATTCGGTCTATTAACAGATCTTCCCAATATGAAATAAAAAAAATAAAAAATAAACGTTGTCAAACAAATAATACTGATTCAAATAAACATCTAAAATTGGTTTGTAATTCATCACAAACTGATACTAATCAATGTTCTTGTAATTCATTACAAACTGAAGGTGAAGATTTGAATTTGACCGAAGCCGAAATAACACCCTGTACATTTAAGAAGGACAACAATAGCACACATATAGCCAGTGAACCACCACATCTTGAGGATAAACATGTACACTATATGGAAAACGAAAAGCAATCATACATAGAAAAATATGTAGAGGATTCCATAGCGTATAATAATATGCCTAAAAGAACCAACCAAGGTTTGGAAGTTACTCACAATAACATACCCGACAGAACCAAAAAAATCGTAGACGGTGCAGTAATCAGTGACGGTATGGTTAAAAAAAGAGGTCGTCCTCCTAAAAACAATTTAAACAGTGTTAAAACAGGCGCGGTATTTAATAAGAAAAGAAATTCTAGAAAAAATGCGTTAAAATGTAATGAAACGTTAATACCTCTCCAATATAAATTAGAAATAGATGTCACAAATACACAGGTAAAACCTACAGCCAAAAAATTAGTTCCTATAAATATTTTTAAAGATATTGAATGTCCCAGATCTAATGAAATTTCTTCAGAGACAGATACAGGCTATATTGGTTCAGATTTTTCGGATATAAAAAGTAAAAGTCCGAGCGAAACGTCTATATCACCAAACTTGGACCCTTGTAAACATACATTAAAGAGAGAACCTGCATTAAATTCTCTGGAAATAGCGGAAAACACCACCAATACGTTAATACTTGCGAATTCTATTAGTGATACAACTGATAAGTTATCTTTATTATCCTCAAACCTGAAAATTGATAATGAAAATTCTTCATTAAATCCAAAAGCTACCAATTCAAAACGTTTAAGGAACAGTTGCAAGTCTTCAAATATGGGACCTCCTAATTATTCCCTGAACAGAAAATATGCACGAGGTATAGTATTGCAAAAAAAAATATCTGAAAATTCTCAGAGGAATAATGATCCCATTTCGACCTCCCCAATTGCCTCAAAAATAAGCACAACTGAAACGGTCTCAAATACGGAACCTAGTATTAAGCTTTCAAGTGAAAATTCAGACGCGCTACAATGCAACCTATTTTCAGAAACAGACTCAAATAATTTACTTAGTACTCGGTTATTAACAACTGAAATTGTCGATAATACAGAATCTAGTATTAAACTTCCAAGTGAAAATTTAGACCCGTTACAATCTAATATATTTACAGAATCAGATTCAAAGAATTTATTAAATACCCCGGTAGACACGGCAGGCATTAAAAAACAACATTTGGATTTGGGTATTAACTCATCAAGCACAGATGTGGAAATGGAATTTAAAAAACTAGCAGAAACCATAAGTAAAACGGATAAATTATTTAAAAATCTACCTGATACTGATTTGAAAGGAAAAAACGAGAACATTTCTGAGAGGCCAGTTTATACAGAATCTCCTGTTGATAAAACCTCTTTTCTTCTTAGTATAAATTTAGTGTCCCCTTCTAATCCAAATTCTTCCTTAATTTCGCCTTGTATGTCGCCTAGATCTTTATTGTCTCCCAAATTGCTACCGGTTAAAGAAAAGGCTTTATTTAATTGTAGAGCTTGCGGTGTAGTTTTACATGATAGGGCTGAAAGAAAATCTCACAAAAAAAATCATATGCAATGTAAATTTTGTAAGCGAAAATTTAGAAGTATTAAAGCGACGAATGATCACTTGGAAACTAAATGTTTGGTACTGGATATACACAATAAAGTACCTCGTTTAATACTCGAAAAAGTCGAAAATATTTCAGAATTAAATGAGGTATATAAAAATGCGATGGAAAGGTTAAATGGGGAAAGTGAGATACAATTATTAAAAAAAAATAAAACAGATGATAGTTTATTCTAATATATTAAGATTTTCTAAAGCTCTGGGATCGTTTATAAATTACGTAACGCTCGAGCGCGCTCAGCCATTTATAACACATAAACGTTTAAACTTTTATTTAAGTTCAAGTTGGTTAACTGGGACATAGGGGTAACTGGAACACATAGCCTTATATCTTTTTATGGTGTAAACCATTTATTTCCAAACTTGGTATGTTGGTCCTACATGCTACCCTGCTTTCAGTCCAAGAGTGAATGTGTCCAAGGTCAGCCATTTTCCGTTGAACTAAACATAAATAAAATTTATTTTTTATGATCAATTACAACACTTTTTTAAAAAATTCACTGTAAGATTTGGACCACATTACAACATACAAATATATAAAATTAAATATATATTCTTAAATTCCTTTATGGTATTTTGGGGTTAGATATGCGTTGTAATTTAAACGCGTATGGCCCAGTTACCCCGAATTATTTTATACCTGGGGTAACTGGAGTAAATTTTCTAAAGAAAACCTTGCTAAAGGAAATAACCGAAAAGGATATTAGAGTTAAAACTAACAGTAGCTCTTCTGAGGAAGACGTCAGAAGTGAATTTGAAAATTCTGGAGTAGAATGTGACGAAGTCGGCCTAACAGGGGTTGAAGGAGATTAATAATTGCAAAACTGTATTTAACTTACAACTACCGTATTTTAGTTATATTATCTATATAAAAAAATCTTCTTTGGAGAGAACATATTAAAATAGTTGCTCTACAGCTCAGATAAAAAATATTACATGTTGCCTTAATCGTATTGAAGTTACACGAGGCTGCTCCAGTTACCCCACATTTCCGGTTAATTGAAACAGTCGGTAATCAAAGAAAAAAAAATATATATAGGGTAACATCAACTTGGAAAAAATGTTGTGTATTCAGCCATTAGAGAAACGATGAAAGATTAAGTAAAAAAATGGCATACATTAATAGTAGTTTTCGTAACGAGTAGGCGACTTTAGTCCTTAGTGCACGAAGTTTTTTTGACGACGCGAAGCACTAAGGACTTGTCGCAAACGAGTTGCGAACAACATTTTTCGTTAGATCTACAGTCCAAACTCTTTAAAAATGTATATTTTAAAGAATTATCTGTGTTTAATTTTGACATTTCAAAATTTTATAAACGTCAAATGACTTTTGTCAAAATGAAAACTATATGTAATCGTTTGGAATGAGTGTGCATAGTTATCATTTTATTCAAATATGCACTATGTACTCGTGCGATAGACAAATATCCTAACGAGCATATATAGTGAACATGAATTTTTCTTTATGTCGTGTACACTAGGTCGTACGAAAAAGTTACTATATAAAATTACTTGTTGTAATTTTATGTTCCAGTTAGCCAACTTGACCTTACTGCATTTTTTTTTAACTTTTAATTCATATCGTCATCTAAAGGCTCTAACGGTCTAACTCCAAAACGGCATATTTTTCAGGAGACGTAAAAAACGATTTAAAACTTAATTATAGCAATTTAGAACTTTAAAACTAGCTTGTTCACAGGTAAAAATGTTTGAAATGTGTTAATGTATTTAAAACTTTTCATTGTTATCTATTTTATATAAATTATTTGAAAATTAAATTTTAACCACAGAATCTAAATTCACTAATGGTCTAACTCCAAGGAACGATAAAAGAGGATACCTATCGTATTATATCGCGTAATATTATTACAAAAAATTTATATTTTTATATTTAATATATAATATTACTACTAGGTAGGCATAATATATATACCTAGATAATATGAATATTATAAAATATATACATTATAAAACCTTCATAAAAATAATTAAATCCCATGAGAAAAAAATATATTTTATTTTGTAACGTTATGTTATAATAAAAATATAATAATTATTAAGTAACATTCAAAACTTAAATACCTTATTTACATTTTTGTGGTCAATATTATTAAAATCTAATATTATTAAACAATCAAATATTATCTAACTAAATTCTAATGTATATTATTATACATAATTATGTATGTATCATAAATGTAACGAATCTTTAACAGTTTGCTGCATATTTTTTTATGTTTTTTGGATTTAGTTAAGTATTTATTATTATAAAAAAGATTTAAGTTATAATTATTTTAGTTTTTGTTCTGAAATAGAAACTTAAACATAGGGTATAAACGGGATCCCCTGTTGTCGAGAAATAGTTTGACATTAGTGACAGTTCTCATTTAATTGTTTTCTCACAATCATATGATGGAGTTAGACACTTAGCGACTTAAAATATTTACATTTTTGCATTTTTTGAGGCTGATATTGGTTTAATGCAACTTTTTTTTTTTTGAAGTATGTGGTGGCTTTAATAACTTAACATACTTCAGGTCACAATAAGCTTTATATAATTTATAAACAGGTCCATTCTGAACGTTTTTGCAAAATTTAATGGCCAAACCTTCCAAATTTAGTTTTAAAATTATTTATTATTAAATACAAATTAATAAGCTATACAATTTTTATGCAGATACATTTAGATAAACAATCTTTAAATCTTAAGAAATAACTGTAGATAATTTTGGGGCGAAACCAAGAACGTAGAAACCAACCCTGTGACAATTAGAACTTTTAACTAGCTTTTTCGTGTTACGTAATACTGAAATCCACCAGATGGCGAAATAGTCTACAAGCGAGATATAGAGCACTCTAGATTTTTGATTTTATAAAATTCTATGACACATAACCTCAAATTTTGTTTATGTTAGAAATAAACGTCAAAATATTTTATAAGTGGCTACTAAACTATAATACGTTTAGCGGTATTATGTGATAACTTAGTATTTTGTGATAAGAATGGTTTTACTATAGTTTGGTAACATTAAACGTATTTATAGTTGACACAAGAAAATATAGTACTTTCAAAATTCAAAATTAAATCACCAGAATCATGGGTATAAATTTTTGATGTGCCACATATAAAGATTTAGAGACTTGATTGTTATTTCTAAAATCTAATATCAGGTATCTATAGAACCTTAGAATAACCAAAGAAGATGTTCTCATAAAAACACACACTAAAAATAAACGTCACTGTGGACATATGTTTATAATGTCAATGTTTACGCACGGCGCCATCTAGCAGCTACCGTCTAACTACAATTTAAAAATTAAAATTACGATCTAGAAGGCTTCCGATCTCGCTCGTAGATACTAGAGCTTTTTGGTCAATACGTAACCAAATCGAGCTACAAGTTAATAGTCCTTATTCTCTACGTTCATGGTAGAAACCATTCGTAAACCTTTTTCAAGATGCATTCTTAATATTTAAAGTTAATCAATTACTCAGTCCTCTGGTTTACTTTTCTTGAATTTTTGTTTGTGTATATTAAAGGGCAAGACAATATATTAATTTACATCGTTCCTTTTAGCGTTAATAAAATCTTCTAAAACATTATTGATCAAAGACTGATCATCAAACTTTGTCAAGAAGTATTCATTTGGCAAAAATTCTTAAACATGGGTTGGAGATTTTATAAATTTTCAGATCCATAAATGTTATCGACCTGTTTAAATAAAAATTTATTATTTTTTTTTAAATTGTAGTTTTTTATGTATTAAATGGTTCAGAAATAGCATCAATAAAGGCCATACAAGTTCAAATTATTAGGATAATATAACTCTACAACATAGTTACGTTGTAGTGTACTAGTTATATAGTACTTGTATATAATGAATACTAGTATCCCTTGATGATACCCTAAAATGTAAATCATATATTTTTCTTCAGGGCATATAGTAACATATCGTCAGGTTGGAGTTATAAGGTTGTATATGCACAATAATGTGTAATAATCATTTGAAAGGTATTTTAATTCTGGTTTTAACAGTGTTTTGTTTTTGAAAATTGGATAAGGGGTTCTCATGTTACTAGATATTAGTTTTTCAAATTTTTATCTTTATCTTTCTTCAGTTTGAAAGATAAATTAGCCAAATTATGAAATGTCTACAGCCTTTAATAAAGCCCCCCTAACACCCTAGCCAAAATATGAATCTCTAACGCCTAAAGCGAGAACCGGGGTATTGTGTAAGAAAAATTTGCAAATTACGAAAATAAAGGGAAAATACATACAGTGCGGTCCAAAAGTCACCCCCCCCTTTAACTTTTGAACGAGTTGAGATATCGACTTCAAATTTAGAACTCTTAAATAAGACAACTTAAACTATCTTTTAGCATATATTTGATATTTTCAGCTCTTAAAATGTGGTCAGGGGGGCATGGGGGGACATTTTTTTAAATGGAAAGGGGGATCGTGTGATACATCATTTTAAAGCTTATAAAATTCTCTATTTAAACTAACATTTTTAAATTTTTTAAAAAAAGGTTTTGATTTTTCAATTTTTTGTGATAAAACATTCAATTTTTTAATTTTTTTTATAAATTTTTATTTATGTCAATTAAAATTAGTTTAAAAGTATAATTAACATTTTTTAATGATAAAATTAGGCATTTGTCTTTTTTTAGAGAAATTTTGACATTAATACCCATTTTCAACCCCATTTTAAACCCAAACAATTTTTTTTTAATTTAAAAATACGGAGTTAAATGGAGAATTTTATAAGCTTTAAAATGATGTATTACACGACCCCCCTTTCCATTTAAAAAAATTTGCCCCCCTGCCCACATTTTAAGAGCTGAAAGTATTAAAGTTCCAAATTTGAAGTCGATATCTCAACTGGTTCAAAAGTTAAGAGGGGGGGGGGTGACTTTTGGACCGCTCTGTATATATTTTAATCAGTTTTAATCAAAGAAGATACTGTAGTTTTTGTAAATAATAATGGTAAATTTAAGTTAACATGTAAATATTAATTTTAAGGTTAAGGTTAACAAATATTTGAAAAAATATATTAAATTTAGTATCTGCGCATTATTTTACCATGCAAATTCAAAGTTATTAGAAGAAAACTAATGAATTATATAGAATCTATAATTTATTTGAGGCGTATATATATTTATAGTATTATTAATTTGAGCCATTTCGCCTCAATGACTATTTATATCGTAAAAATCTAAAACAGAAAATAAAATTAAATTATTATTTGATAATACAAAAATTTTAACTAAAGAGCCTATCACAGAAATACGAAAGCTAAAAGAATCAATTTTCATAAAATTATGCAGAGATAACTGTATTAGCGAATGCTCTTCATCTTTATCTAATATTTGGACACCAATACTTAATGATGAAGTATTACGCGGTAACTTAACTTTGCCCTCTTTTCAATAAAAGTTTTTTTCCAAATTAACTTCTCTACACGTTTTCAACAAAAACGCCTTTTCCAAATTAATTTCTCTACACCTTTTTTATTGTTACAGGTGTCTTTGTTTCAATTACCTCGAAATGACATATTTTGACATTTGTCATATTTTGATTGATAAAGCCAAATATTGCACAAATTCTTTCAAAACTAATAATTTTCTTTGAAAACGGGATCAGATTAGATCCCGAAACGTTAGAAGTTAACTTTTATTCAGTTTTTCGTTCTTTTTTAATTATTTTAACGATTTATCAAGAATTTTATTGAAAATTCTCTATTTAGGCAAAATTTTTAAACTTTGGTAAGGTATTGACTAATAATATTTTTTAGGTAAAGAAGATATAACAGATAAGTATTATTTTAAACGCAATACCTTACCAGCGCATCTAGAAATAGGTGCGCCTGATAAGAACATTTTAATTTTATTTTAATGAATTATAATTATTATAAGAAAAAAAAACGCAAAAAAATATATTCCTTACGTTTAAAACTAAATCAAAATTTTTGATTTATATTTGAAATATAATTTGGTTTTGCTTTTAAACTTTTTAAAATTATTCTCTACGTTCTTTTTTTTTTATTTTGCCTATTAACTGTTTTTGTATTAGTTTCGTTATTTTTCTAAAAATAACAGATTGATTTTTTTTTCAAACATGACATGACATTATTTTTACATTGTGCTTTTAAATTTCCAACTTAGTTGGTCGAGGAATGGCCCAGTAGAAAGTGTGGCATCTAAGCCAGTAGCACGCCCTTGGTCCCATGCAAAAATATTTGTTGTTTGTATAGTATATTCTAGAACTAGCATGGAATAGACAATATTCCGCGCGAGCGGAAAGTTTGTCATACGAGCCGGCAGGCGAGTATGACGGTCCTGCGAGCGCAGAATGACTATTCCATACGTATTGTAGACTATACTTTTTCTTCGACTGCAAATATGAAACACTGTATGGCTTTAAACTGCGGACAAGGTTAAAAACAATGTTTTTTGTGACTCGACATTGTAAATGCAACAAAACACATATTTTTAAATAAAGCAATTAATGTTATTTAATAATTTTATCAAATCAGCAGTTAAAAAAGATTTTTATTTAATTTTAGCAATATTTACAAATTATAATGCAAAAATTGAAGGTTATGTCAGATTGTTGTGACATATCAGGTTTAAATATTTAACAATAGATGGATCAGTTTTAATTTTTTGAACTAAAATGATAAAAAACTGATCAAATATTAAGAAAAACTAAACTGCATTAAATTATTCAATATTTCATGGTAAAAAATATATATTTTTGCTAATTTTGCTACAGTTTTCTTTACTTTTATAAACATTATAAAAATAAACACTACATGTGCTTATTCTAACACTTGATACGGAATATTCATACCGTATCTAGAGCTAGAATGGATTCTGTGCTTGAAAAGTGCGTGTATTTGCTTACATTCTAAAGCAGTCGTAGAAAAAATATATATTCCAGGTGTATTGAAAAAAATACATATGCGTACGTCGAATGGTCGAATAGTTTTAGACCTAATTTTGGTCACCTCCCGCAACTCCTTATTTCCAGTGATATAACATATAGGAACACTTCTTTTCAGATTTTTTATGTAGAATATCCTCTTAAATTTATTGATGCTATTTCCGAATAAAGCTGTATGCAGACCAAATATTTGTTTCTGCAACTCTTGTCCTTCCCGTGATATTTATTTGGTTGGAAAACGTTGAATTTTTCTACTGTATATATTTAAGAATTTCATAGTTTTAGGAAATTGTTTTTTTTTATATAAGGTTTATTTATACGTTTTTTTTTATCAATAGTACTCAGAAATTTGAATATAAGAGACACTTTATCTGCCGATTTACTTTTGAGAGCCCTTATGTTTTGACAGAAGTGTCTGAATATGAAGGGTTTTTGATTCACTTAAGGTTTAGATCTAGTGTCATTAGAGATATGCCCCAGGAATGTTTCGATGACATATATCCACGTAGGTATATTATAGCTATAGTTACTATGGTTCTACCCAGGTAGCAAAATAACATGACATTCACGTGAAAGTCACGTTAATATGTGACATGTGATGTTAAGATTGTAGTCTCATTTAACAAGAATGTAGCATGGTGGGGATGTCCTAAGTCCGCCCCTAATAACATCACACAATGACATCCCGAAAATAACGTGTTTGTGACATCATAAATCCACATTCCTGTTATATTTAATATCTTATGGATGCCGTTACTGGTACTTTAATATTTAAATAATATTCTAGGATATTAGCTTTTTCTAAATTAAAACCATTAAAAACGCTATAACCCTATAAAAAAATCGGATTTAAAATCAATCAGTAATTGAAACAATCACAGATTGAAACAGATAGATTCTAAATACCAAATTGTAGATTAAGCGGAGAATATATTCCTTTAATCCGTGTCCGTGGTCTTGAGAAGCCCGGCAGAGCCCCCTATCCATTGGAAATCGTATAATGTGTATACAATTTCCTTATAATAATTTACTCTATCAACATCATCTTATATCGATTTTTTTGCTTCGAACGTCGATAAGAAGCAAAATAACATGACATTCACGTGAAAGTCACGTTAATATGTGACATGCGATATATTCACAGCGTTGCTAAATATTTGTTATTAAATAACATGGTTGTCAAGTCACACGTGTTACGTTGCAAATGTGATGTTAAATACATGTTATTTTTCAATATTATGTGATGTTATGATTTAGTTTAAAAAGACACCCAAAAGTGATGTTAATTTCTTGTAATATAACATCCCTTGCTACCTGGGTAGTGTCATAAGAGACATTCCCTAGGAATGTAGGAATATATTTACGTATATTGGCTATAATATAGTTATAATACAGGGTGTATTTGAAATAGCGTAGGAAATTTTAACAGGTGATTTTACATGATAAAATATGACAAAAAGTTCCTATAAACATATGTCTAAAAATGCGTCATAAGGGAGCTACGCCCCTTTGAAATTGGCTAAAAAAATCGGTTTTTATTTAATAACTCAGGCACCCTTTGAGATATATTAACGAGGTTTTGCACGTGAATTAATATTAATAGGGCCCATCTTTGTATGTCATTTTCACGTACTTATTTAAACCAGGGGTGCGCGAAACGGGGGGCCTTATCAGTTTTTTGTCCCAAACTTTTTTCTGTGTAACTTTTTTGCAATTTTATTTTTGAAATATGATTCCTTAAGTCAAAATACATAAAAAAGGTTTTCTTGTTGTAATACTTTAGGATTCGTTTTCGAGAAAAGTTCATTTGAAGGTGAAATTTCACGGTTCGAGGACGAAAAATTAAATACTAAAATGTCGAAAACCAAAATTTTAATGATGCAATATTATTCTACATCAAAAACTAAGAAAAAAAGTTTCCATACATGTAGGTCGAAAAAAGCTTTTAAAGCTACCATAGCCCTTTAAAAATCGTGCATATTTAGGAGACCATAGCTCCATTAGGATTGATTTTTGGAAGTACCTGTATATGAGGGTTTTTTCTGAGTTTTTAATGTACATTCGCCGTGCATCATTAAAATTTTGGTTTTCAACATTTTAGTATTTAATTTTTCGTCCTTGAACCGTGGAATTTCACCTTCAAATTAATTTTTCTCGAAAACGGTTAATCCTACAGTATTACAACAAGAGTACCTTTTTATGTATTTTGACCTGAGGAATCATATTTCAAAAATAAAATTGCAAAAAGGTTACAAAGAAAAAAGTTTGGGACAAAAAACTGATAAGCCCCCCCCCGTTTCGCACACCCCTGGTTGAAATAAGTACATGAAAATAACACATAAAAACGGGCCTTGGTAGGATTAGTTGACGTGCAAAACCTCGTTGATATATCTCAAAGGGTTCCTGAGTTATTAAATAAAAACCGATTTTTTTAGCCACTTTCAAAGGGGCGTAGCTCCCTTATGACGCATTTTTAGACATATGTTTATAGGAACTTTTTGTCATATTTTATGATGTAGAATCATCTGTTAAAATTTCCTACGCTATTTCAAATACACCGTGTATAGTATATTAGCTATATTATAGTTACCCTGATAGCACAAAAGCCTTCTAAGAAGATTCTTAAAATAAATAGCCGGAAGGACGGCATGCTTCTTAGAAGCATATCTATTTTGCTCAGGATATTCTAAGAACGATTAAAGAAATGCAAAGGATACCATTTTAATCATTCTGGGAGTTCATAAGAAGCTTCTTATAAGCTTCTGTATCAAATAAGAATGTTTTAAGAAGCATGTTAAGAATGTTCTTAGAAGTAGGTACATGTACTTTTAAGAATATTCTTGGCATGCTTCTTAAAATATTCTTATTTGATGCATTTAAGTAATAATATTGAATATTGCGCATGCGCAAACAAAGTAAGTAGGCGTTTCAGATTTCTACATTAATGTAGTTTTTCTCTTTCTTTTAAATATATTTTATGATACTCGATCCTTTTTATGGAGTGATATCATAAATTTGGACATGGCGAAAATTTTTACGTCTTTGTGATAAACCTAATAATTAAAGTATATGAAAATCTTTAGATATAGCATCCATCAGGTAAGATTCATATGCGATATGCAGTTTTACTGTGAAAGCAAACTTTCTACCAGACATAAAAATCATGCGCCACACAAAAATCCAATATTTAGAGAAAAAAATAGCAAAAAATTATCATTTCCAAAAATAATAATTTTAATTTTTTGTTTAAAACTATATAAAATCACTTTATGTCTAAAAATACATCCATTTCGACTACTTAAGGATAAAACTTATGTTATTAACAGTAATTTTAAGAATATTTGTAATTCTAACCTAATAAAATTAAAATAATATAAACGCCATATTACTATTCTAAAAACATTCCCATTAGAATATTTTAAGAATATGTATTTGGGAATATTCTTAGCAAAATACTCTAATCATGCTTAGCATGTGCACTATAGCATTATTCTAAAAATACTCCCATTAGAATATTTTAAGAATATGTTTTGGGAATATCCTAAGCAAAATACTCTAATCATGCTAAGAATGTTTAGAGTAGAAGCACTTATGCTACTACAGCAGTGCATCTTTTAAGAACATGCTTAGCATGTTTACAGCATTATGCTAAGAACCTTTTCAAGGGAACGATTAAAAAACCTTCTTAGGATGAAGTGTGTTATCAGGGTACTAGGGTATCTATAGCGCCTATAGGTATCATTTTGTTTTTACCAATATACACGGCTACGAAAGTATTTAAGGTCTGTTTTTTTCAAGCAAGATAGTAAATTAAAAATCGCACAGTCAATATTTTCAAAACAGATTCGAATACTGAATGTGCGAATTTCAGTAGTTTGTATCTTTAAGAGAAAGGCGCAGTGCATATGGCTCATTTGTCTAAAATAGAATTAGTTTGAATGGATAGTTGGGGAAGTGAGTTTTTGCTCACTGATACTGGAGTTGCATCTGTCATGAATTGGTCGAATGTGCGAATATACTGCGTAGTTTATTTTAAAAAACATAACTATATTCTATACACCTACATATACTATTCAAACCTGTTGTAAAAATATTTACTGTGCGATTTTTAATTTACTCTCTTGCTTGAAAAAAACAGACCATAGTTTAATTATTATACCGTTTATGTAGTAGGTAATTTTAACTATTTTATTAATATTTAATGTCAAGTGAAAAAAATAGCTTTGATAGAATATGTTTTAAGTTTCTTATTTTTATTATTTGTGATTTTTTTAATTTTATTATATATAATTATTTAATTAATTCTTCTGGCAGTTTTAATATTTTTGATTAATTCACTTAAGCTAGGCACGCTATCCCTCAATTCAGTTCATATTCCCGAAGATTGGACAAAGCCAACAACCAGTGGATATTGATAGAAGGGGGTCTAATCTAATCAAAAACATCAACAGCTAAATCCCAGATGATGGTTTTCGATGTTATGTCTTTAATTTTTTGTCAAAATTAGTCAAAAGCCGATAATAAAGTAATTGTAGAAATTTAACATCAAAATACATTTTTTACCATGGTAAGATACTAAGAAAACACGAAAAAAAGTAAAAAAATGGTTTGCTTTTCGAGTTGTTATAGCCCTCCTCTAGTTCCACCCTGAACTTTGCATTATAATTGTAGAACTCCAAAGCTTAGTAGAACACAAGTTCATGATGCTCTCTCGAAAGTCCAAACTGTCTTGCCTTGATTTATACAAGAGTCTTGCGTTATAGGCAACTCATTAAACAGCTAGGTAGTGTATTGTATATTGTCTTAAATTTAAAAACCAAGAAAAGTAAAAGAAAATCATATTTCCTGTTTAACATACATAAATTTTTATGCTATTTTTTGCTTTCTATGCTTTGCTTTTCTCAAAAATTCTTTGATTAAGTAATGAAAATTAGAAAATGTTAAATTAAGAAACCTTAAAAGACAAACTCTTAACAAAAGTGTCACTTTTCACTTAGCATTTCTAACCTTGGAATACAAGCTGTTTAGTTTTCATCATGTATATAGTAGATTTTGATAAGTCCCTAATGCGGACAAATATAAGCTTTCGTGCGCATGACGTACTAGCTGGCTTCAAGCGATATTTCGGTAGTTGGAAAGAGTTCGTAAAACAACACGGTCTGCAAAATACGTTAAATTCGTCAGGGGCGCGATACTCACGCCACTATCGCTTCCAAAGCACAAAAATAAGAATAGTTATTCGTAATGAATCACGCTATGGAAAATACATCCAATAAATAACATTTTGCGTAGAACTAGTTGCAAATAGGGCTTACGCCATTTCTCCGAGGAAACATCGTCTTGGGCCCAAGTACAAGAAGACACCTGGAACAATACAAGTAAGTCGCTTTAACCTCACGTCACAAAGGTCCTTCAATAAAACACCCTAGCGGTTAACACAAGCGAATAAAAAAGGGATTTATAACAATTATTAAATCTTTTTTTTAAACAAGTTTTTGTATTTGTTTTTAGGTTACGTTACCGTACCTATGCGGTGTACTTGTATAGTTGCACAGCTGTATATTAATAAAAATTAATATAGATTAGGTTTTTTATATTGTATTGTTTTAATAGAAATATTTTGTGCACTTTGTAATAATTTTTATTACCTAAAGCAATATAGTATACTATTTACAGAATAAATTTAAAATTAGTGGTGGGCAATGTTGGACTTGCCATATTTCTCTTCCCATAATTTGACGAATTCTTTCTTCCTTTGTTCACGGCGAGCAAAGTATTCTGGATACTGGGCCTTTTCAATTGGATGCCAATAATCCACAACCCAATCTGGAATGGGGACCTCTCTTCCATAGGCTACTCCACCAGGTGATTCAGGGACTAAAAAAAAAAAAATAGTATGATAATGTGATAAAGTGATAATCACGTTACTACTATGATTATGAACGGCAAAGTAGGACCGATATAATTACGTTTCACGCTTGGTAGCTTGAAAAACGTATACCGGTTGTCTTACTAGGTTATTGACAAACTATTTGAAAAATTTTTGTTGCTAAAAATAGCTTTTAAATATTATAAGCGGTCTCTTATTCCTTTAAGGGGCTCCAAATAACAATTATTATTTGGTAATAATAATGCCGCACCAGGTTTTAGACGGGCTATATCTTCGTTATTTAAAAAGATAAAAAACATTGAAAAACAAAAATTAAAAGCGCCTGACGGATTTTATTCTTTTTGGTGTTAAATTAATCGTACCGTACGATTCGTACGGATACAAGGAATATTATTCAAGAGAAAAATTTAGTGTTCTCGATTTTCGCATTTAAGGTGCATTTAACCCCACCGTGAGTTACACGCGGGTATAAATGATGCATAAACCAAACTTGAGTGGATAAAATTCACCAGCCAAAGTCCAGTTTGTGCACTATTTATACCCGCGCAGACCCGTCATTTTCAATAGGGAAGATATTATATTGCATGTATTCTATTTTTTTAATTTAAAGTAGTTTATTGACAACAAAAGTTATACAAAAGGCCATTGACCGAGGTCCTTCAGCCAGTATTCAATATAAATAGTAATAGTAACAGTATGACTGTAAATAACAAAAATAAACTTTATGAAAAAAAAAAAAATAAATAACTTATTGTTTTGCAGCAAAAAAAGAAAAAAAAAATTGTACATATATGTAAAACATTTATTCGTTCAGATCTTGTAGTAGTTCCCATAGAGTCTTTTCTGGATATTTGGCTTTGGCAGGTCTGTTGTTGCGCTTTATACACAATCGGTCGAGCAGTGACTGGTTGAACTCTGATTTAGCAAACTTATGTGAGAGAATTTGTAGGCGGGAGGTAATAGGAGTAGTAGATGTTAACTGAAGAAGGCGAATGTTGAAAGGATTATGTAGGGGATTGGTTGGGTGTCTAATTTTGGTTATCCTTCGAAGAGCGGAAGTCTCTGCCACACGGCATGTATTCTATTAATCCAACATAACCTGTTATACCGCCAATACATGAATGCCATATATCAAGTTATATGGCAAATGTTCCCTAAATAACCTCTCTTTGCCATGTTGCTGACAAGTGTGTTCACTGGGTATATGTAAGATGTAAAATAACACCCAATTTAATCTAAATGACAATAGTAGTTTTCGTAAAGAGTAAGCAACATTAGTCCTTAGTGCCCAAGAATGAAGTTTTTTTGACGACGCGAAGCAAAGTAAAAAAAAAACATTCGAGTGCACTAAGGACTTGTCGCAAACGAGTTTTGAACAACATTTTTCATTCAATATCTGGCCTAGACTATTTAAAAATGTATATTTTAAAGAATTACCTGTGTTTAATTTTGACATTTCAAAATTTTATAAACGTCAAATGAATTTTGTCAAAATGAATGCTTTGTGTAATCGTTTGGATAAATGAGTGTGCATAGTTGTCATTTCATTCAAATATGCACTATGTACTCGTGCGATAGAAAAATATCCTAAAGAGAATATATAGTGAACATGCATTTTTCTTTATTTCGATACCCCCAAGCAACAAAGCCGTAACTCATATATTGTCATTTTTCACGACAGCTAAATTTCTAAAATATTTTTATTTGTTATTTAAAGGTGGGTATATGATTGAAGTGGAAAAGGAAGCCATGCGATACGTCATTTGAAAGCTTATAAAATTCTCTATTTAACTGTATAAGTATTTATTGTTTATTTATTGTTTGTTTCTGATAATATTCAAGTTTAAAATTTTTTACTTTAGTGTTTTTAGGTAAACTTTTGGTTAAAATGGCCTGTGGAGAATTCTGAGTAGTACCACCATGTGTGTCTTTTTTCAAGGCATTTACCTACGAGTATAACTCAAAATGGGTCTAACTTGAGTTACGTCCTTGTTGCTTGGGAGTGTCGATTTCATGTACACTAGGTCGTGTGAAAAATTATTAGAAGCACAAATTGTGCTGCACTAAAAGTCATAGCTGTCTTGATCCAATTTTTTACTAAGATAGATTCTGCCCCAAGTTATGTACAATAGCATAAAAAACAGACAATAACCCAATTTTTAAAATAAATCTAAGATTTCCTAACGTTTTTTATGCAGAAGTAACATTTGCTAACTCTGATTAGAAAATGATCAAAGCTGCATATGCCTATGTGGTCACTTTTCCAAAAAAATATTTAGTAGAAAGTCCTCTTGATAGATAATTTTAAATATGAAATAGATATTAGCTTTATAATTTTGGAGTAACATTTACTTACATTTTCTTGGGTGCCAATGAGCCGTACTGAAAAGTTCTTCTTCACCTTTCGAGACAAGATCTTTGGCTATACGCATATCTTGTACATTTTTATTTTCATCAAACCTTTGTCTCATTAGAACAGCGTAATATCTGTAAACTTCCCTGAAATAGTATATTATATAAGCATAACCTCAAAATTAATTCCTGAAAAAAATTACCTTCTATCATACCAATTTTCTAGTGACCTTAAGGATCTTTTATAAAGGCTTTGTACCTTTCTCGTATGGGAAACTAATCCCGTTGGCAAAGACATTTTTTATATCAAGTTTTCCTAGAAACAAAAGATTTTTGACAAGTGATTGTCAAACTGACTGTCAAAAAAAAAGTATATAACTGACTGTCAAATATCAAAATTATATTTTTTGATAATAAAAAAATTAAATAAGCATTTATAGGTATATCGTTTATTAAATAGTTAATTTTATATAAATGTTATTTACATAAATGTTCCTTTAATTTTATTTACATTAAATTTTGTTAACTTATAAGTATGACGTCACCAAATACATCCTTTACTTTTTAAATGTGTGCTTTGTTCATGCGCATATTGCCCAATCCGATTGGCTTAAAATTCCTGTCTTTTTCTTTTGGAGGCAACAAGAGGGATCTTTCTCTAAGTTCATAGAAGTTGTCATAGTTTTTGATGTTCATTGAGTGAGTTTTCATAAAAAAGTGCAGTGTAATAAACAAAACAATAACAATAATTGTTATTTGATTGATTTTATAAAGAAACAAAAGATGAGCGACAAGAAAGGTAAGTCATTTGTTTTGGGTAGAATAAAATGGTGGATACTAATCTTTTTTACTGAAAATGGATGTCAAAACGCCCTTTATATTACTGAAAAACTAGGTTTTAACACCATGGGTATAATGAATAAGACGTGTGGACTGATTTCGGGGAAATATTTGAAAAAAATTGCATAATATAATGCAGGATGTACCAATCAATACTAACAGTTAGGTTATCTTTGTCTTATCCAGGTAACCTAGATGTTTTAGCTTTGTTTATCCTGTGTCTTTTTTGATAGCCTTGTCCTACTTTGCAAAATACTGCAGTACACATTTTACCTATATTTTACATGCTAGGGAAATTAAATATAGGGCATTTTTTATCATACAAACTATATGTTACTTGCAGCACCTGGTTTTTATGCAGTTACTATAGAGGAGGACCAGCAGCCCCAAGGATTGGAACTTCCGAAAAAACAGTACATATTTATTTTCATGTGTTTTATACAATGGCTGATAATGCTTGTTGGTTATTCCCGCTCAACGATTTTACCTTCACTAGATTTTTGGTTGGGATTGTGCAACCCTGCATTTATATAAATTATATACCTATTGTCAAAGTAAACGACAGCCAGCTCCAAAGCAAATAGGCTTATACGTAAAATAAAATAAGCTGTGCAAATTTTAATTTTAAGCATCAGTAAGTCAATTTTTTGACTGAATGAGATATGTTCAAGCTCATTCTTGTTTCATTTTTTTTTATCTGACTTGCTTGTATTTGTTTTTATAATGTTCCTCCTTTTTGTAATTTGTAAGTAGAAACAGGGAGATAGTTACAAAAATGAAAACTGTCTATTAAAAAAACAGAAACAAATTAAGTTCTCTCAGTTACCTATCTAAGGCTCTATTAACGATAGACTATTGTATGTGACTTGGTCCCTTGGAGGGTGACTTGGTCCGTTTTTAGGGAGTCCTACAATTATTACACCTTGGAAAGTTTTTTTAGTGATCAAAATTTTTGGCAGGGGCAAAAAATTTTCGGGGGCAAGGACCTTTTTCTTTAAATCATAAAAATTATAGCTATACAATAAAATAAATCTGACTTTGGTACTTAGCGACTCTAAATTAAAGCCATGTCTTTTTATGCATTTTTATCGAAATATTTGTAGTATTATAAAATCATTGAAATATGTCCATAGATAACAATAGCTTGATTAAAAAATTCGATTTGCCAACTTTGATTTTAAATACCTTACAAATAAATGAAAACAAAAAAAAAAGATATTTTGCAAAATTGTTTAGGAAAATAATCTTTTTCGATATTCAAAAAAAAAATAAAATTAAACATAACTACGCTGAAAAAATAATAAAAACAAATGAACATCAAATTTAACAAAAAGCACTGCGAGAGTTATTTTCGTTTTGGTCTTAAAATGCTCAGGGGGTATCCCTGAAACATCTAAAAAATATAGGTGACAGAATTCTGTCAGAACTAGCTCTTGATTTAATTTACAGTATTATTAATTTGAGCCATTTCGCCTCAATAATTATTTATATCGATAAAAAATCTAAAACAGAAAACAAAATTAAAATGTTCTTATCAGGCGCACCTATTTCTAGATGCGCTGGTAAGGTATTGCGTTTAAAATAATACTTATCTGCTATATCTTCTTTACCTAAAAAATATTATTAGTCAATACCTTACCAAAGTTTAAAAATTTTGCCTAAATAAAGATTTTTTAATAAAATTCTTGATAAATCGTTAAAATAATTAAAAAAGAACGAAAAACTGAATAAAAGTTAACTTCTAACGCTTCGGGATCTAATCTGATCCCGTTTTCAAAAAAAATATTAGTTTTTGAAAGAATTTGTGCAATATTTGGCTTTATCAATCAAAATATGACAAATGTCAAAATATGTATGTAATTGAAATAAAGACACCTGTAACAATAAAAAGGTGTAGAGAAATTAATTTGGAAAAGGCGTTTTTGTTGAAAACGTGTAGAGAAGTTAATTTGGAAAAAACTTTTTTATTGATTTAAATCCAGTTATACATAAATTTAGTGTTTTCTGACAACTTAAAAAAATTTAATCTGACTACTAGTATCAATTTTTATTATCGGTATAAAATAACGAGCCCTTTAATGCGGAATTTGCTTATAATCTTTCGTTTTAATTTGTACACCATCTGCTTTAGTATTGCACATTGCTGTAGTATTTCTCAAATACAAGTGGGTTTAAAATTATATGCATATAAATTATTGCATATAGATTGTATACATACAGCCTGTTCCAGAACACGCGTACAGAAATTTGAGGGTATATTAAAAACCCTCTGAAAAATATGATTTTATTTTAAATCCAACTTCGTTCAATTCAAAAACAAGAACGCTTTAAGTGGACCAATACTCTTGCTGATGTTAAATTACCTTTAAAAGTTGAATTTGTAGATATGGAAGCGAATTTAATTATTGCAGGTACATATTCTGTAGGTTGACATGGTGATTAATGTGACATAAATATTTATTGATGTCAAAAAACCACCGCCAAGTGGAGTGACCCTATAAAAATAGAATATTTGACAGCCTTTGTCGGTTTTGTCAAAATATAATAACCTAAAAAGATTCTAAAGTTGAAAGTCTCAAATAATGCACGCGTCAACAATTAAAATGCAACCAGGAGGTCTGGACTCTTTAGCCAATTTCACCTCAAACATGGCTATTTTCAAATTAACTCGATTGTTATTAATATATTAAAAAAATGATCCAAACAAAAATTGATGGAAATTTCCTTCTTAACAAAATTGGTTATATACATTTTTATCGTAAGATACATATTAAGCAATTCACCCCTGAAATTCAAGATAGCGGACATCCCTTAAGCAAATCACCCGGTGAAAAACTATCATCCACTACTACACTTTAAAATATCAGCCCGTGTACATTTATTTCAATTTACATTTATTATTTGACTGGACTAGTAGTGCTTTTGGAATTGTTTTCAAAGATATGTACGCTTACTTTCAACATAAATTAATAGATGGCTCCCAAAACTGCGTTATATGGGATAACTATAAAAATCAAAACTATGTAAAGGCTATAAGTCATTCATATGAAACGCGCCAAAAAACAGATCTTCAATCTAATGTAAATAATGCAAGAAAAGCCATTGGCATTAAAAACTTTACATTTTATATTCCAAAAATCTTTAATCTATTGCCCCTTGAATTAAAAACTTTCACTGGTACATATAAATCCTTCACAAAAAAAATTAAAATTTGGATTACTCAAAATAGCTCTGAAATAAAAAAACTTTTACAATAACTACAAATAC
Organism: Brachypterus glaber; assembly: GCA_958510825.1. Taxonomy (NCBI): domain Eukaryota; kingdom Metazoa; phylum Arthropoda; class Insecta; order Coleoptera; family Kateretidae; genus Brachypterus; species Brachypterus glaber. The sequence goes on along the minus strand of OY294044.1, from coordinate 3,998,185 downwards.
AATTTATTTTATTTAAGCTCTTAATAATAAATCAAAAAAATATATATTAAAAAATTAAAAAAAAAAAGGAGAACAACATTCATAAAATTTTAATATAATTATATCACAATATAATTCGGTATGTCACGTACAAGCTATTAATAGCTTCTGTGATATACGTATCTTTTGCTCTTTTAAAATAATTTTAATAATTCAGTGCACCGATCTCACTAAAAACTAACACTTTTGTTAAAAACTATTTTTAAACTTGTCTATATTTAAGTGGTCAAATTTTCTGTTGTTATTGATTGATTATAAATCTGTAGTGTGTAAATAAAATACTTACTTACTTACTTACTTACTTAAAATTTAATAATGGTATAAATTGGTTTAATAATTATAAAAAAAAAAAAAAAAAAAAAAAAAAAAAAAATTAAAGTAGAACGATTTTGTATTTCAGCATATATATGCTGAAATACAAAATCGTTCTACTTTAATTTTTTTTTTTTTTAAAAACAGCATACAAGTCAAAAACAATAATTATTTTTTACAATGAACAATATGGTTCTCCTGACTGCTAATTACAATAAAACTAAATATATATGCTGAAATACAAAATCGTTCTACTTTAATTTTTTTTTTTTTTTTTTAAAAACAGCATACAAGTCAAAAACAATAATTATTTTTTAATAATTATAAATTAAAAAAAATATATTAAAAAAAGAAAAAATTGTAATAGTTATTATTCATATTGTAATAAAAGATCAAATCCAAGAGGGTTGTACATACAGTTGATTAGCAACAATTTTATTATTCTTAGAGGGACCGTCGTTATTATTTATTGGGACCGTCGTTATTTTTTTATAGGGACCGTTGTTCTTAGCAAAGGGACCAAATTTTCTCAATTTAAAAATAAAATTAATATTTTTAATATAAAATTTTTTATATTTCTCACTCCCCTTTTCATCCAATTGGCTTTCTCTAAGATTAATTTTTTATTATATTAATTATATCGTTTTTTGACTTTGGAATATATTTATTTCTTTATTCTGCAAGAGTTTTAGAAAGAAAAATGTTAACAGAATAAAAATTTGCATAATTTTTCAAATATGTAACGACGTTCCCTATGTTAGCAACAACGGTTCCTTTTCGTGGGGACCGTCGTTACAAGGGACCGTCGTTGCGTTTAGACACAATTAGTGGGATTTGGATCAAGGTCTTTGAGATCAGTTCCTGCAAATTTGAGGTTAGGTATTGTATATGTTATTGTACAAATCTAAAATGTTTAGTCTGAGATATAATAAAAAACAATTAAGATAATATTAGGGACCGGCGTTGTTCATTAAAAAAGTACACATTAAAATAACATCGCTTAAACTAAATTTATTAAATGCACATTTACAATTGAAAGTACTTACCGCTCTTAACACGTAATGAAAATAGTTGGTACTGATCTTCTACTAATAATTTTAACGTACCACGATCGGCATTCTAGCAGTGTCGGATTTTACTAATATAAGAAGCGCTCGTTTTAAATTGGGAGACATAAGTTATTATTTTTTTTATTCAAACCAGTATAAGATTTTCCAAGTAAATAAGTCTTATGACGTAAGTTAACAGTTCTTAGATTAACTAAAAAATATTTTGCGAAGTTCAATTAAGGTAATATACACACAAATATGGATTGTATGTCAAAAAAGGTTGCGGGAGACAAGGGACCGTTGTTACGTTTTTTAGGTTAATATATCAGATTTTCAAAACAGACGATATTTATAGGAGCTATTAGTAACTGAGTATCAAAACCAGTTAATATTGAAGACATTTCATTATATAAATTGCGCAAAAAGTCCATATTTAAGTTTTTTTGGAGCTAGAGACATATTTTCTCCCATTACTGAATTTTGTCCCATATACGATGGAAGGATCATGAATAAAAACAATAACCATAAATGTCATACGCGTAATGCTGTAAACAATCGGCTAGACATTCAAATATTTTTGCGCTTAAAATCTTTCTAAGAACCGTTTAATTTTTGTTTTTCTGTTCATTTTTGTTGAAAAAAAAAAACATTTTAAATAAATGCAGGGTTGTACCGTTTTAAGTAGCTGAAGATGTAAAAAATTCTCAGTGGTCCAACATTTAGACTTTTGTGGTCTCACTGCATGATGAAGTCCAAAAAATATGTAACAGGTCACATTTACATAGATAACACCCATTTTGGCAGATCACATCAGCAAAAATTAAATAATGTTTTTTTTCCGCTCCTACATGGAAATCTCTTGATGCCATTTTGAACTTAAAAATAAGCTATTTAATTTGGGGTCACTCCAACCGCCGGTGAATGGAGTGACCTTAATTTAATCGAATATTTTTATATTGAACCGTCTTTAGTGTCCTTTTTTTAAGACCTTTCTGGTTCTTTCTGGCATTTTTTTTTTTACTTTTCAAAACTGATTTGGATTTTTTTTTAAATGTCAAAATAAAGTTTTGATTTAAATACCAGAAAGCCAACCTAATCTATGAATTAAATTTATTCTGACAACCATAAAACTATAAACAAATTAACAGACAGACAGATTCTGCGTGAAGTTCTCACACTTTTTGAATATAAACATGATTTTCGCCTACTTTATTTATTTTTGTTTATGATAACCAAAGAACTTTTACCTCAAGAAGTAATCTCAGACCAATGTTTATGAAGGTGTCATCTTTTTGTTTGTTTATTTACTAACAGAAACGCGATACAGATTTGTGGTGTAAAATGTAGATGTCGCTAGTCGACTTTCAGGCTACCTAGTAGCGATGTTGCGTAGTTTCCACCTTATCATGAATTCAAATCATTATACTTAAATTAAAAATGTAAAAAACTTTATTGTGTATACTAAAATTATGTTTAATAATATAGTATATTTAAATCTATTAAAATTAAACTACTAGTTCATATAAAACTCATACAGAACTAATGTTTCTTAAAATTTACAATAAAATATCCAAAGTATATGTTTCCAATCGGCAACACTGTACCCCTGTCAGTCATTTTACGACATTAGACTGTGAGTTTACATATTCTTTCTCTCTCTTTACGCGTACTAAGTGTAAACAATAGTCACTCCCCACCAGCCCCTCACCGTAGTTGGTTCAGGCTTCATCATGTTCCTTCTTGAGGTAAAAGTTCTTTGATGATAACAATATTTGACACAGTTTTAAATTGTTAATGTTAAAATCTAACTTCATTTAAAATTAATTTAAATAACTAATATCTTATCATTTTGGAGCTTAATTTGTAGCCTAGGTGACCCCATCGAAAAACCCGATAAAATTTTGTTCATAACTTTTACCCAAACACAAAATTAAACTTTAAATCGACATTGACATTTGCACGCAAAACGTCAAGAGATAGGCTTTTGTAAATTGTGAACCCAACAGAAAAAAAAAGTAGAGACCTCTTATGGGCCTATAAGAACACGCAATATGCGTGTGATTACGAGCTTATAAGAGTCGCAAAATAGAAAAAATGGCTAAAGTACGTTGTTTATAATTAGGTGTTGAAAAAAATATATTTTAATTTTTGTTGAATAAACATTAGTAAATTAAATTAGTAATAAACTCATTTTGCTATTAGAGGATAAATAACTTTATTTAAATGTGTATATATTTATTTTTTTTTATTTTTTATATTTGTTTTAATGCTAATAATTTTTATATATTCGATTAAAATCTGCCAAAAATATACACGGTTTATTTGAAATAGGGGTGATTCTACATCATAAAATATGACAAAAAGTTCCTATAAAAATGTCTAAAAATGTTTTGCACGGAAACTTGTCTTAATAAGGGCCATCTTCATATGTTATTTTCATGTACTTATTTTTTGTCACAAACTTTTTTCTGTGTAACTTTTTTGTGATTTTATTTTCGGTATATGATTCCACAGGTCAAAATACATAAAAATGTGCTCTTATTGTAGGACTAACCGTTTTCGAGAAAAAACTAATTTGAAGGTGAAATTTCACGATTCGTGGACGAAAAATTAAATACTAAAACGTTGAAAACCAAAATTTTAATAATTCAGGGTTATTCTATAACAAAAACTAAGAAAAAAAGTTTCTATACATGTATGTCGAAAACTTTTGGTTTTCAACATTTTAGTATTTAATTTTTCGTCCTCGAACTTTGAAATTTCACATTTAAATTAATTTTTTCCGAAAACGGTTAGTCCTACAGAAAGAGTACCTTTTTTATGTATTTTTACCTGAGGAATCATGTACCAAAAATAAAATCACAAAAAAGTTACACAGAAAAAAGTTTGGGACAAAAAACTGATGAGGCCCCCCCGTTTCGCACACCCCTGGTTTAAATAAGTACGTGAAAATAACATACGAATATGGGCCTTGTTAAGATTAGTTCACGTGCAAAACTTCGTTGCTATATCTCATGGGTTCATGAGTTATGAAATAAAAACCGAATTTTTTAGCCACTTTCAAAGAGGCTCCCGTACAACGCATTTTTAGACATATGCTTATAGGAACTTTTTGTCATATTTTCTGATGTAGAATCACCCCTTAAAAATTCGGACCCTATTTCAAATAAACCGTGTATATTAAAAATTTAAATTCAAGCAATGGTAATTGCCAATAAGAAATTATTTTGAAAAACAGTTACATATTTTTTGTTTTTATGTGGTCGTAGGGTGGATCCTACAGAAAAATCACCATTACCTTCTAGAATTCTAGAAAGAACATTTTCACAAAATTTATAACGCCACAAGAGAAAGAAACATAACTTTAGATGCCCAATGTAAAAAATACTTTAATTCACTCAAAAAAAAAAAACTTAAAAATTTCCTGTTTTCTTAATAAACATCTTATTCACTAATATTCACTTGCATTATAAGATGAATTTAAATTTCCTTTGAATGACACCAGTGGGCCGGGAAAAAATAACAGAACTAAAACTATTTTTTATACGATTATTTTTTACTACGCTTATTTCGAATATGATATAGAAAAATATAAAAAATAAAAATCCCGAGCCATAGGGTGGTCAAAATTTGATCGTTTATACGATTTTCTTAAACGTCAAGGTCAAAAATACAAAAATCGCTGACAGTTTTGTCCACTATAACACTAACTATATTTCATATGGCGCAGCGTTCGTGATATAAACTCAATTGTGAAAATCCGATATACCTAATAGATTTCTAAAGCCTTGAAAAAGTCCTGTTATTTATTTTTTCTCGCGCAGGTAGGCGAGGAGCATGCGCACTTAATTTAACTGTGATAATGAGTAATTGCTACAGCCCATTAAAAAAAAAATTGTGTAGTGCAAGAGTTTTGTCTAACGCGCAGAAACATACTCTACCTAACACGTTACAGCCAAGCTCCATAGTTATATTTAACGATACGGTGTTTTCGCATACTTCACCAGTTGTTTATAATATAGTTGGTAGCCCACTGGATACCAACTTTGTATAGTTGGATAATGAATGAAAAGAAGGTATTATAAATAAATGTATGTTGGTACAACTGGTGAAATTAAAAACACAAAATAACACGATTCACTCATCGCAGTAATGAGAAGAATCCAGCGCATGCGCACTGATTTTCTTATTTTTGTTTTGACGTATGCCAAAAATTATTTTAAGGTTATGTAACATTCTTTTGCAGAATTTTACAAAAATATCTACTTTTTTCTTTGCGAGCTAACAGTTTTTTTTTAATTGGCTAAAGGTACTCGCTTTTAATAGTATTTTCGTATAAAAAAATAAACATTTGATTCTTAAAATATATCGCCTTCTAAATTCTGAAATACCGTATCTGAAAAATGCCTCCCATTAAAAAAAAAACCAAACCAGCAAATTACCAAACCAAACCATTATTAACGTAAACCAACGCCTCCCATAAAAAAAAAAAAACACCAAACCAGCAAACTACCAAACCAAACCATTATTAACGTAAACCAACGCCCCCATTAAAAAAATCTAACAGAAATTCGTGAGTATTTTAACAATCTTTTGCTATATATTCTAACAAAAAAAACTGGATTTTTCGCACCTAATTATATTAAAGACAGTAAGTTTTAGTAATAAAACCAGAAATCAGTGCAAAAATATAGTTCATTTTTGTGGACCTGATGCGCACCGTAACCTGCCTAAACGGAAGCCACTTATGACATCCGTCAAAACAAAAATAAGCAAACCAGTGCGCATGTGCTAGATTCTTCTCATTACTGCGGTGAGCGAATCGTAAAATAGTAAAAAATCAAACTGTAGTCACATTTTGTTCTTGCGCGTCCCAATGGATTAGAAATCTAGAATATCTATGAAAAATCCTAGACTTAGATAGATATCGTCGGCTTACAAGTAAAGAGCACTAAGTCAAAAAACATAGTTTTGAGATATTGACAAATTTAACTTTTAACTTTCATTGTTATTTTTTAATTTTTGTAATAATTGTTTTGGAAAAAAACTACCGCAAATTGCAATGACATGTTTGGACATAATAATGTCTCATTTGCAGTTAAATAAAGAAAAATTGAAGTAGTTTAATTCAACTAAATTTGAAAAAAGACATGGACTTAGTGCTTTTTACTTGTAGGCCCACGACGTCGGCTTACAAGTAAAGAGCACTAAGTCAATAAAATAATACAAAAAACAACTATTTAAAATTAAAACCCTTCTATTAATTAAACCTAATCTATAACTATAAAGTAGAAAACAAGATGTTTACATAAATTTTTTAAAACTAGATTTTTAAAAGAAGGGTTTGGACTTTTTGATTGTTTAAATAACGTTTCCAAAATTAATAATAATAATTAATTAATATTAATTATATGAAACTGCTTACTATGTCAGAACTAAGACAGTTTTCAGAGGCCATCTGCTGTGCCGGCAAAGAAGCATCTCCTAAAGTCAATAATTATAATGAATCATTATTAATGAAAAAACACTTCACGGTGCAACACCCCTCAGAAATGCACCGAGATTTTGAACTTAGTGTGAAGGCTTCAAATTTAGTTTTGAAATATTATCCGATAATAAAAAAACCTATGCAAATGAAAATTAATTTATTACCTACACATAGCAAGTACACGTAAAAACATTGTCATTTTACAGGTAAAGTTCTGTTTCTCTGTTCTGTCTCTATTCCATCAACTTTAACATAGCAAAATTTGAATTAGTTTGTCAGTACAATAAATAACGCGATATTGTATCATATAAATGATTCAAGCAATCATATTTTTATAAATTAACTCTTTTTAGAAAGTCGCTTAGTGCAAAAACATTTGAAATAATCTACAAGTAAAACACACTAAGTGCACTAAGTAACTTAGTGCCTATTGCCAGATAAAATCAAAATCAAATTGGTGCGTTTTGTATAGTGGGTAACTCCCTTGACAGTCCACCTAGAAGTTAGTTCGGTTTAACTATACATAGATCATCAAAAATTAATAACAGTCCCATTTTTGCAAAAAAGTGACTTAGTGCCTTTTACTTGTAAGCCGACGAAAAAGGTCTAGACTAACCCTCCAAGTATCCAAGCTCACATTATATACGATTTTTGTTCTTAAAGTGTTCTTACATTAGGCAAATTTCGTGATATGCAATAGTCAGTCAGTAGAGTCTTCTAATTTTACAGTGTATAGTCGGGAAAATCTTTTAAGATTTAAAAAAAGGCCTTGTTAGCATGGATGCGATTACAACCAATGAAATCGTGACATCAAGTGCACGCTTTACGTTATATAAACTGTTCATTTTGTCTTTGCCGAAAATAAACCTTCCTGTATTCTTTGGCTCTTTTTATCATATTGTCAAGTAACAAATTTATGTCAAATAACAATTTAATTAAAAGAGGAAATACAGGATGGATCATTTTCAGCATGAACAAAATTTACAGGGTTTATTATTGGATTGCAAAATGCAATCGCGCGCATACGAGTTTTTTTTTAAACCTGTCAGACTTTTTTAATATAATGTTCTCACTTTTTTGGCGTCATTAATTTTGGGAAAAGGCTTCATTCATACATAGTGTAATCGGCATTGCATCAGAAACTAAAATTTGGTTATAAAGTTTTTGTCACACATAAAATATATATACATATATGCATATATATTTTTTTCTACAAAGTTGGATATTTTCGTCCCCATTCAATAAATGCCGCGGGCTCAAATGAGGCAAAATACCAAAATTCTATAAAATAGGTCCATTTTATTCATCATATCAAATCTGTATTTTTAAAGATTAATTTAACTTCCACACCCCAAATACTCCAACTCGAGAATTTTTAACAACGCCCTTCTGTTTATACTTAGGGGTAAACTCCATCCATTTTCCAGACGGAAACATACGCCATAAAAATTTGCGCTCAAGAATGCCTGAATAAGTGCAAAAGAGGGCATATTCTCGGATAGCCAAGTAGCTTTAAAGGCACTAAGTTCATGTGCATTTGGGTCAAAGCTTGCCTGGGAATGCTACGAAACCCTCAAACAACTGGCAGAAACCAACAAGGTTTCCTTGATGTGGGTGCCAGGACACGAGGGTGTTGAAGACAATGAGGCTGCGGACTCTCTCGCGAGAGAGGAAGCATGCACTTAATTTATTGGCCCTGAACCTTTCTGTGGCTTTAACAAAAGCCATCAGGTAGAGGCAATTAAGGAATGTGAAACCAAAATCAAAACTCGATGTTGGAAAGACCAAAACTTAAGACAGGCCAAAATATTCATAAAATATGAACGTGAACGATCAAGAAAGATACTCGATCTCAGCAAGACGGACCTAAAGACCTATACAGGGCTGTTAACCAGACACTGCCCGATACCATCTTAAAAAAATGGGAAAATCTGAAATCGACACTATGCTCAGAAGCACCAGAAACGGCCGAACACATTATGTGCTTCTGCGAAGCCATTGCTCGCAAAAGGCTACAATATCTAGAACAGGTACACCCAAGACCTACAGATATATCCCAAGTAGCCCCCAAAAAACTCTTAGGCTTCTTTGGAAGCCTAAAGTTTGATGTGGACTAAATTGTAAAGGGGATTCACAATAGATCTCATTGGTCGCAGTGATTTGAAAGGCAGTACCTTGCCTCACAACCCCACTTGTATTGTATTGTATACTCCCTACCTAATTACATATAATTTAAGCCCCTATATCCTCAAGTTGACCTCCTCCAACCAAACTCGACCGAACCTTTTAGAGCTATTCCGCCGCTCTGAACCTAACAAAAAGAAAATATCAAGCTGTTGTTTTTAATCGATTAAAGTTATTAAAATTAAGTTCCTGGTAGCAGTGCCGAGTGCACTATAAAGATGGTGTTTTATTCACTCGATTTGCTACATATTCATTATGTGGACCAAACTCCTGCAGCACATCTACGTCGCTAATAAACTTAAAAATAATTAAAACACACGTACCTATTAAATGTCGTCCTACAAATAAAATAATACAAAAAAAAGACAATATAAACACAAAAATAAAATTCATTTAATAGGTATCAAGTAACGTTTGCATATAAACAAAGGTCTCCGGGAATTTGTATTTAAAATGTTTGAATTACTTATATTAATATGTGACTAATTTAGATTAAGTATAAAACTTTTTACTAGATAATAGTACCCCCAAAAATAATCATGGTGTTCAAAAATTACATTTTAATTCGAAATAGTGGTTAGCCGATACGTTTCACATTAAACCAAGTAGAACGCGGTTTGCTAGAAGAGACAAGTTATTAAAAAAAATCTGTATGAATTTCGATTTTAAATATAGGATGCATAATATGCATATACTCAGGTAGCAAAATAACATGACATTTACGTGAAAGCCACGTTAATATGTGACATGTGATGTTAAGATTGTAGTCTCATTTAACAAGAATGTAGCATGGTGGGGATGTCCTAAGTCCGCCCCTAATAACATCACACAATGACATCCCGAAAATAACGTGTTTGTGACATCATAAATCCACATTCCTGTTATATCTGATACCTTATGGATGCAGTTACTGGTACTTTAATATTTAAATAATATCCTAGGATATTAGCTTTTTTTAAATAAAACCATTAAAAACGCTATAACCCTATAAAAAAATCGGATTTAAAATCAATCAGTAATTAAAACAATCACAGATTGAAAAAGATAGATTCTAAATACGAAATTGCAGATTAAGCGGAGAATATATTCCTTTAATTCGTGTCCGTGGTCTTGAGAAGCCCGGCAGAGCCCCCTATTCATCAAATCGTATAATGTGTATACAATTTCCTTATTTACTCTATCAACATCATCTTATATCGATTTTTTTGCTTCGAACGTCGGTGAGAAGCAAAATAACATGATATTCACGTGAAAGCCACGTTAATATGTGACATGCGATATATTCACAGCGTTGCTAAATATTTGTTATTAAATAACATGTTTCTCACGTCACACGTGTTACGTTGCAAATGTGATGTTAAATACATGTTATTTTTCAATATTATGTGATGTTATGATTTAGTTTAAAAATACACCCAAAAGTGATGTTAATTTCTTGTAATATAACATCCCTTGCTACCTGGGTATGGTATATTATGGTATATTATGTAAAGAATATGAACATTTTAAAATAATTTTTAAGAATAAATCTGAATACACATTTGAAATTAGTGAAAAAACAAATCATACAAAGGAAAAGTTGAATGTACAGTTGGATCCGAAAAAAAGACAAGATTGAAAATTTAGTTGCGTAAATTCAATAAATACAATACAAACAAAGCCGTTGTCATGTTGACAATATTTGTCAAATATACTTATAATAATTATAAAGTAATTAGAAATGCGTTAAGAAATGTTAAGAAATCTCAAACTATTAGTATATTGGAAGCAGGATGTACGGAAGTGATTGTGGCTAGTGATCTCTATAGAGACCTTTAATTGTTGCAAGGTTATTTAGTGTTTCGGAGAGTGTTAAGATCATAAAAAAAGAATAATGTTTAAGATTGAAGAAAAAATAGATAGGGGAGGAAAGGGCCTGTAGATTCGGAAAGAAAGAAGATATCAAATGAAATACAGGATGAAAATTTACTTAATTATTTGAGAGAATACCATTTACAAGAAGCGGTGCATGCTATAAACAATACAAATTTTCCTGGGTTAAAAATCATCGCCCGTCGCCGCATCGATAGTTCCAAGATTAAAAAAGCGAAAAAAAAACCTCCGGAAAAACTTATTTTAAACGAAAATCATAATTTTCATAAAGTATATGTTTGGTTAGTAGATTCAAATTTTTATTTTTTCATAAGATTTACTAAATATTGTGTTTTAATTTTTGGTTTGATTAAATATTCTAAATGTTTTTTCAGTTTATTATTTATTATTATTATTTTTTTAATAATCGACATTATTCGCATGCATTTTCTGTAATAGACTTTGAAAAAACTGACAATTAATTGTCAAATTAACCTAACCTATTTCTTAAAATCTTACTTAAACTATAAAATAATTAGTAAAATTGACATTTTAGCATATTTAAATCTTGCGTTTTTTGTGGGTCCAACTGTACAATTTGCTTGGACAAACTCAGTTCATAACTGCTTGGAACGTGTTGAATTAAATGTTTTTCACTTTGATGATAATGCGGGATTATCACCTGAGTGGAAAACACAAAATTTGTCCTAATACAAAAGAGGACACAGAAGTGTATTTAGATTCTGAAATAAATAGGGTGGCTTAATTAATAATTAATATTTTTTGATAAATATATCAAAAATTTATAAGGAATTAAACCCCCATGTCAGATTTTATTAGGTATTTTTTTTTCTGTTATTTCTCTCCCCTTGCAAACCGCGCACGGTGAAAATCCAAGTAAATTTCAGTGTTTTAATTGGTCAAGAAACATAATTGCACTTGCATTGCCTAAAAATATCGGCCTAAACCGATTTTAAAAATCGGCTCAATGAAGTGTTTTCAAGTTATTCTCTGCCGAAATTTTTTAAAAAGCATTAATAGGTTTTATCAAGGTGGGCATTGAAATCGTACATTTTACAACATAGTTTGATTTAGTTCGACAGGTAAGAATTAATTTTTAAAGTAAGGTTATTTTTCAAATTCAAAACATATCAAAGCAAAAACACAGTATCCGCTTTGATTTTTTTTTTCTAAAAATTAAAATTAGTAGAATAGAATTTATCGGAAAAATTAAACAACCTAATTTAGACAACTTTTCTAATTAAAAAGCATTATAAGAATAATTTAAATAGTACAATACAAAAAACAAACAAATAATCCAGTACTTACTGTTTTTGTCAAAAGCTTAACCCAACTTTTAAAATCTCTTGTCAAAATGATATGATGTAAAATTTACGGTTTCAATGCATCCCTTGATAAAACCTACTAATGCTTTTTAAAAAATTTCGGCAGCTCTATCAAAAGTATGTAAAAGATATTTCTGATTACAAATGTTTGATAAAATTTAATTTTGTTATTTTTTTTGTGTCAGTACAAACGGTCCCATAAAGTCAATATTTTATTAATTTCAATTCAATTTATTTTCAACTATTTTTATATAGAGAATTGTCAGTCATACATAAATAACAAATAAAATAAACTATTAAAAAAACAATAACAAAAAGTATTACCTAGCACTTTTTATGTGTAAAGTTTACAGAGTTTAGTGTAAATTTTCTTGTGGACAAAAACAAAAATGACTCTGTTTGATCGAAGTTGATTGAAGGCAAAATACATTTACCCTGAGTGTCTGATGTTGAATGGTAAATTATTGTAAGCTAATGGCAGTGTGCTTAGGACCTATAAATTGTTTTGCGCAAGAAAGGCAGACATTTTTTTTTAATGTATACTGTACGTTTGTCATTTGCTGAAAATATACATAAAAAAGGTTATCTATCTTAAAAAATCAAATGGACAGGACAATTTATAGTAATATTTTGTCCTTCTTGGAACTAATCGGCACCTTGTATCCTGCATGATTTTATTTAAACTAAAATACAGGATACACAGTGCTGATAACACAGCCCCACAAAAAAAGGTCGAGATCCGTGAGACAGACCATGATATTCCTATGTATTTTTCGACGCTGAATCTGAATCCGGGGTCAGAAAAGACCCTATACGTCTGGAATTCACCCCCGGGTCCAAGAACTATCCTTAAAAAGGGTACCATGGTATTCCTATGTATTTTTCGACGCTGAATCCAATTTGAGGTAAAAAAAATCTTAATACCATGGTCGAGCATCTGGCATCTGAAACTTAATTTTCCACCCCTAGTAGTTTTTGGGCCCGGGAGTGAATTCCGCGAGTGTAGAAATTCTTTTGACCTCAAATTCGAATTCAGCGTCAAAGAATACATAGGAATACCACGGTTGAGCATCTGGTATCCGAAACTCAATTTTCCGCCATTTCTTGGGGGTAGTTTTTGGGCCCGGGAATGAAGGGGTGTAGAAAATTTTTTGACCTCGAATTAGGATTCAGCGTCGAAAAATACATAGGTATACCATGGTTGGGCATCTGGCATCCGAAACCCAATTTTCCACCCCTGTTGGGCCCGGGGGTGAATTCCAGACATCTAGGGTCTTTTCTGACCCCGGATTCAGATTCAGAGTCGAAAAATACTTAGGAATATCATGGTCTGTCTCACGGATCTCGACCTTTTTTTTGTGGGGCTGTGTAATTCTTCCCAAGAAGTATGAAATAGTTATATACACTGTTTCCTGTCTCTTTTGATTTTAACGATAGATAGATAAATATACAGGGATATTCAGAAATAAGTTCAAAAAATTTAAGAGGTGATTCTACGTTAAAAAATATGAAAAAATTGTAATAAAAATAAAGTTTTTAATTAATAACTCTTGTACCCTTTAAGCTAGAGCGACGAGCTTTTGCATGTATACTAGTATTAATAAGGGCAATAAGTTTATGTTAATTTATTTTTTTTAATTTATCCAGAGGCGTGCCTAGACGGACAAAATATTTGAGGCTTAACACATTTTTGTCCAAAACTTTTTATGTATAGATTTTTTGGATTTTGTAATAAATTCCTTCACTAAAAATAAAAAAAAATGTCATATAGTGTAACACTATAGGAACAACCGTTTAAAAACAAAATGCAATTAAGAGGAAGTAACATTTTGTGCCACTAAAAATATTACTTTTTTAAAAGTATATCTCCTTTAATATTAAATTTAGGTGTTTTGGTGAAGAATACTTTTTTTGCTTAGTTTTAAATGAAGAATCGTCCTGCAGCCTTAAAATTTTATTGGTGCTTTTTTTGTTCCCGATTCAATATGTCCATCTTCGAAGGGCCGCAGCTCCCTTAGGGCTCATTTCCGGACCAACCTTTAAGAAAACTTTCTTTTTCTAATTTTTTAACGTAGAAAGTCAAAACCCCTTAAATTTATCGAACTTATTTCTAAATAACCCTGTATAAGTTGTAACTTAACGGCATGAATACTTAATAATATATCTTCTCTCTTCTATTGTTATATACCATGGCATTTTAAAAAATATATGACTAGAAATATAGCAAATTAAATATAACAAAATATAGAATTAAAATGTATTTATACAATATATAAATTATTATAATGAAGTTATTTTTTTACATTAACTTTAAATAATGTTTTTTACTGCGGACACCATGAATATTTTCAAATAAAACTAAGCATGTTGTAGAATAGAGCATGATGCTATATTTTAATTTTATTATTTTAACAGGTTTGGGTTAAATATATAAAATATGCAATTTTAAATTTTTCGTTTTATATACATGCTCAAATTTAAATTGAGAAATTATGAAAAGTATGGTTAATTTTAACGGATGCAACATACATTTAAAGATTCAGGCATAATTATCACTAACTACACTAAACTGAATTAAGAAATTAACAAAATTAAGAAACATAACCTTAAATTCTATGATACATTTTCCGTGGTATGCAACAATTAAGATAAAAGAAAAAATATAGCATAAAATAATAATAGAATCTTAAAATACACCATAGAAAAAGAATTTCTGAAATAAAAATGAAGATGGCGACACATCTGTATTTTAAAATTTCCTACATTTTCAGGAAAAACACAGTAGTTACAGAAAGAATAAAAGGTACTTTTGGAGATAAGTAGGTTTTAAAACACGATTTTTAGACCCAAAAACTGCAAATATAATAATAATCGTCCTACGCAATAGATAATTGTTTTTTTTTTACTTATTCAGTCGTATTTACACATGCCTATTATCTATTTAGCAGTTACCTTATTGTTGCATACCACGAAAAATTTATTATAAAATTTGAGGTTATGTTTCTTAATTTTGTTAATTTCTTAATTTATTAATTCAGTTTAGTGTAGTTAATGATAATTATGCCTGAATCGACCTTAAACTGAATTAAGAAATTAATAAATTAAGATATTTAAAAAACATAACCTCAAATTCTATAATAAATTTTCCGTGGTATGCAACAATAAGGTAACTGCCAAATAGATAATAAGCATGTGTAAATACGACTGAATAAGTAAGAAAAAAACAAATATCTATTTCGTAGGACGATTATTACTATATTTGCAGTCGTTGGGTCTAAAAATTGTGTTTTAAAGCCAACTTATCTCCAAAAGTACCTTTTATTTTCTTATGTAACTACTGTGTTTTTCCTTAAACTGAAAATGTTCGAATTTTTAAAATACAGATGTGTCGCCATCTTCATTTTTATTTTGATAATTGGATAACGATTGTTTATAAAACTTTGCACTAAAGTTTGTGTATTTCAGAAATTCTTTTTCTATAGTGTATTTTAAGATTTTATCACTATTTTATGCTATATTTTATTTTTTATCTTAATTATTGCATATCACGGAAAATTTATTATATAATTTGAGGTTATGTTTCTTAATTTTCTTAATTTCTTAGTTTCTTAGTTTAGTTTAGTGTAATTAGTGATAATTATGCCTGAATCGACCTTTAGAAGTCCTTTTAGTGTATAAATCGTATAATTTATAAATATTAAAATTTATTTTTTCAGGCTAGTTCTCCCTTTCTAGTTAACGATATTTTTTATTGGGATAGGACAAAAAATCAAATGTAAAGGGTTCACGAAAAAATGATTTATTTAATTTAACTAACTTCTATTTCCTTTTTTGAAAAATCTCATTTATAATTATCAGAGTTGATACTTTCATTACAAGAACAGGGTCGGACAACAGGAATTTTAATTTATTTCTAATTTTTGGTGAGTTTGTTTGATACATACCTATGCCGAATAAGATTATATGTCTGTATACATACATATAATCTTATTCGGCATAGATAAGTATTAAAGAAACAAATAAAAAATAATTTAAAATTCCTGTTTTCCAACCCTGTTATTGTAACGAAAGTATCAACTCTGATAATTATAGAACTTTAATATTAGTTTACAGTGTCACTTATTAAAAAAAAAAACTTATTTATTTGGCAGACTAACATCTCTACTCTAAATTTCTCTACTCCCTAACATCCCTACTCCATAACATCCCTACTCCACAACAACTCTACTCCGTAACATCTCTACTCCATAACATATCTACTCCGTAACAACTCTACTCCACACTATAGACACTCGATTAGCCACTTGTCTTAACTCAAAAGAATATTTTTCATGCTAAGTCACTGTCAAAAATAAATTCAGTTTATTAATTACTTACATATTAGTGCATGTTTTTTTTTATATCTCATGTTAAGAGTACGCGGTCATTGTTGCTTTTAGAATAATTCATTTATGATTGTTCTAGATTTACATTTAAAGATAAACGTTTTCTAGGAAAAAAATAAAATAATCTAGAAGAAGAAGATTCTTTGAACTGCTCATTTATTATTAAGTGGCTAATAAAGTGCATATAGTGTGGAGTAGAGTTGTTACGGAGTAGAGATGTTATGGAGTAGAGATGTTACGGAGTAGAGTTGTTGTGGAGTAGGGATGTTAGGGAGTAGAGAAATTTAGAGTAGAGATGTTAGTCTGCCATTTATTTTTGATATAACTATATCTTAATAAACTAAATTAAATTGTTTGATATTTACAAATTTAAAAAATCTATATAAAAATTTTTACTATTCCTTAAAACGACTTTTGTTTGATTAACGCAGTCGTCCCTCCGAAGTAACTGATCGATTTCGTGCTTTTTAGCACTCTTCAGAGCCACATATCGGTAGTAGGAACAACTACGAAAATCAAATCCTTTCCATATATCTCTATATAGAGTTTAAAAATCGTTGTAAGGAAAAGCAAAAACAGCTAGCGACATCTACTGCTAAAAGCAGAGACTGGATAAACCTATCGACAGTCCAAAAAAGGATTATATAGATTTTTTAAATTTGTAAATATCAAACAATTTAATTTAGTTTATTAATTCAGATACCACTGTAAAAGGTGACCTCCTAGCGTTTAGGATTCAATTGGCGGCAATGTCCACCGTGGCATTGATTAATCTGCCCCCTATCGACAGCGTGCAATACGTTCTTGAAACCAATAACTGCTTCCTTTTTTGGACTGTCGATAGGTTTATCCAGTCTCTGCTTTTAGCAGTAGATGTCGCTAGCTGTTTTTGCTTTTCCTTACAACGATTTTTAAACTCTATATAGAGATATATGGAAAGGATTTGATTTTCGTAGTTGTCCCTACTACCGATATGTGGCTCTGAAGAGTGCTAAAAAGCACGAAATCGATCAGTCACTTCGGAGGGACGACTGCGTTAATCAAACAAAAGTCGTTTTAAGGAATAGTAAAATGTTTTATATATCTTAATATCAAAAAATATGATTTGTATTCAAAATTATTATAAAAAGCTAGCTAAAAACCTAGTTGGTTCTCAATTATTTTGAAAAAGTGGGTACCTAGACTACTATTATACTTTGTAATAAATAGGAAGTTTCTAACATAAACGGTGTTTCTCGTGTACTCTTTATTTGCATCTGTTAAAATTTTAAACAGATTTTATTTTATTAGGTTTTATTTTGCATGAGTTTTCATATTTTATTTATCTTTTATTAATCAAACCTATCAAAAAATATATTTCATTATTATAAATGCATAGCTTTAAATGTATTTTAAGAATCTTTATTTGGTGTAGTTACTTATTTATATTGTATAATGAAATGTATTTTAGATATTTTTTGTTTATTTTTGCATGCTTTTATAATTTACATTTGCTTTTCAAGACTTACTTTGCAACAGTCAAATAAAAGGAAATAAATCAAACAGGCATTTATGCGTATCTATACGTTGCCAGAATTTATTTTTTTTATCCAATACATACAGATAATAAGACAATTACCAGCTTTATATTAAATAGATAAACTCAGTAATAACCCCCGCGTGGCTTTTACTTTATTGAGTGGATAATTATTTATTTTACCCACTCAACTGTCACTTGTCAAATTATTTTCTTGAAAATTTTTAATAAAAATTGAATTCCTAAGCTATTTATTGGATAAAACCTTGTATGGCACTCATGGGTAAACCGATTTTGCCCTCTCGAAAATTAGACTGCTTGGCTGACGCCTCGCAGGTTAATTTTCTCATGGGCAATATCTTACTTTACCCACTAGTACCATAAATAACTATTATTTAGATATATATTTCATTAGCAACAGGACAAAATCGATTTTCACTAAAACTAAATATTTATTCAAGGACACTAGACCATGGATATTTGCCTAGAATTCATGGATATAAGAATTATTGAATGAATATATTCCAAACACGAATATTTCGGTTATTCTTAAAAAAAACATGCGAGGGTTTAAGTACAAGCCTTCATATTCTATAACATTTTAGACGCAGCTGTGATAAGTTATAAGTAAGTTATCCTGATCAGTAAAAAACGCCACAAAGTTACAAACAGCTCGTTATATATTTTTGAATACTACACATTTTATGTCGCCCAACGTTGGCCAACGTAGATTAATTTAAAAGGCTATACTATTAAATTCTTTGTGGTACAAATGAACATGTTGATTTTAAAAGCTGGTGTCTGTTAAGTTTCCGTATATTTGATAATTTAAATTAAAAAAAAACTTCCAAAGCAAAGGTAAAATAACAGCTATAAAAAATCACTATATTAGACATATCTAATAGATAGTTTTTAGATGTTAGATGTTGTTCACTTTTTTTACTTGTTGTTTCAGTTTCACTTACCTGTAATAACCGAATAAATAACTGCGGATACTGATTTCGCCAACTTCATCAAGAAATTTAATTAGGACACATAAATTATTGATTTTTTTATCGGATTTAAAGATAGGTATCCTTACACTAATTGAAAAAACGTGTAGGATACTTATAATACTTTAAAAAAAGGCAATGAAAATATCTTAAAATAAAGTTAAATTTTAAAGGGTTTATTTTATAAAAAAAAAACAAGTTGCAAAGTAAATGTTGAGCCAACAAAAATTGCATGCTAATCGAATATAAGCTCAATACTCAAAGTACAAATTGAATGGTGTAACATCTTGTACTGTGAACATTTAAAATTAAATTAAAAATAACAGTACAGTTGCTCAATTTAGATATTTAATGTTATTTTACCCAAAAATTAACACTAAACTACAGGCTGCCCACAGATCAGGGAAAATACAGGGAATTTGATCTGATCTGAGCGAAACTGACCTGGTTCCGAGATTTGAAAGTCCTAATACCAATCCATCGACCCATTTTACAGAAAAATGAAAATAAAAAATCATGACTCAAAAACGAAACAGCTAGTTTAAAGATAAATAGGTAGTAGGTATTATTAAAGATATTTATTCTGTTTCCGTTAAAAAGGGATGATAGAAGGGGGGATTTTTTTAACCATATTACATTTACGGTTTCACGTTCCCTTAAGAAAGCCCTGCATTGGCAAAAATTAAAAAACATTACTTCTTTTTTTTTAATGTTTTATAGATTTAAAGAACTTTCACTTTCGGGTTTAGACCGTGTTAATGGATTTTCACTTTCCGACGTTTTATAGATTCCTTATAGTTTTATAGATTCCTCATCCAAATTTCTCAGCTGGGGTTTTATTTATTATAAATAAGGGTGGGGGTAATCGGGTTAAAGGGGCAAAATAATAAAAAATCAAATATTTTTCGTTTAAAAAAGAGCGTCCAGACGCATAAAAAATCGCTGTATAGATGCCGTGCCTTTAGTCTCAATTATTGGGTATACTAACCTTTACTTAATCTGAGTTGAGAACATTAAATACTGATAGGTGGGAAACTTGGATATGATTTCCTTTTTCGTTAATATTTTTTGAAAAAGTCGATTTCTCTGGAGATTTGTATCAAACAAATAAATAAAAAAGATTCAAATTTGTATGTGGAACAGTTTTAATTTAAAGTCAGGTTAATGTTAGGCGCCGTCCCGATATTGCACCATTCACGTTGTATAAAAATAAGAAAATATTCTAAATGTAAAATAGTTTTAGGAATAACTGTACCATATTTTCGCCAAAGTATTATTGAAAATTGATGCTAAAATTTTTATTTATTACGATTGACGTCATAATCTAATTGGCTTCAGTCTAATTTTAAACAGCTAAAAACTTGAATTCAAATCTAAAACTGTTCATTCTTATCTTAGATATTTTTAAATCTAGGCTAGCTATGAAAAGTATTGATTATTTGATCCGGTCTGATACGGGATGTAATACGTGGTGAATTTTAAATTTAGTTATAAAATGGCGTCATAGTAATATTGTATTGATGTTTTTGCCCTTTGAATGTTAAATTTTCGCATCAGTTTTACTAATAGGCACCTGCAAATGTTTTCTAAGTACGTTTATATTTATAAATAAAAATTGACAAAATGCTTTTTACAAATAATTTTATATTTAAAATTGTTCGTGAAGTCAGCTTACATTTGGGTGATTTTTTAATGAGCCCCCTCTTATTTTTTTTTTATTTGAAGGGAAAAGAATGTGCTTTTAACAAAGTTTCATTTTAGAACATAAATTACTTGATGATCTAATGGAGATTTCTCCCGTTAGATTAGACGGGGACAAAAGTTCTACCCAAAAAGGATAGAATACATACATACACTCCCACTTCCACCCAACCAAACAAATTCTGTATTTGTTCTTTGTTGAACAAATACAATATTTACTTGGCCGGGCGAAAAGTGTAACTATATTAAAGAAATTACTGGCGCCATCTAAATTTTAGTAGAATTATCTTATTCTACGGATTCACATTAGCTATGTTCGTTCGTGCAGCTCACTGCTACACTTTCCGGCCAACCAAATAAATACTGTATTTGTTGTATGAAAAACAAATACAGTATTTATTGGGTTGGCTGGAAAGTGTAGCACAAATGAGATAGAGATAGGGTAGACGTCTTTTGTTTCATATTTCTAGTTGTAGAGATCTCCATTGCGCAGCTTTTTCTGAAAGTCCTTCTTCATGCTGTAAAAAATACCATAACAATATTATATGCCTTCGAGCTCAAATAGTATATTCTATAACTAGTATGGAATAGACAATATTCCGCGCGAGCGGAAAGTTTGTCATAAGAGCCGGCAGGCAAGTATGACGGTCCCGCGAGCGCGGAATGACTATTCCTAACGTGTTGTAGACTATACTTTTTCTTCGACTGCAAATATGAAACACTGTATGGTTTTAACCTGCGGACAAGGTTAAAAACGATGTCTTTTGTGACTCGACATTGTAAATGCAACAAAACACATATTTTTAAATAAAGCAATTAATGTTATTTAATAGTTTTATCAAATCAGTACTTAAAAAAGATTTTTATTTAATTTTAGCACATATTTACAAATTATAATGCAAAAATTGAAGGTTTATGTCACATTGTTGTGACAGATATCAGGTTTAAATATTTAACAATAGATGGAGCAGTTTTAATTTTTAGAACTAAATTGATAAAAAACTGGTCAAATATTAAGAAAAACTAATAAACTTTATGTAATTTTAACGCAAAACTTTAAATTGCATTAAATTATTCAATATTTCATGGTAAAATATATAAATTTCTGCTAATTTTGCTACAGTTTTCTTTACTTTTATAAAGAAGAGATGGCACTACATGTGCTCATTCTAACACTTGATACGGAATATTCATACCGTATCTAGAGTTAGAATGGATTAATTCTGTGTTTGAAAAGTGTGTGTATTTGCTTACATTCTAAAGCAGTCGTAGAAAAAAAACTTTCTAGCTCTATTCTTTGTTCTAATTTATAGTTTTATCCCTTTAATAAAGGAACCACTTACTTTATTATAGTCTACCACACAGTAAGAAAGCTTCGAGGAAAGGGGGAGGTATCACGGAACGCACAGCGCGCTCTCTTCTTTACGCCATTAGCGTAAAAAGGCATGCGTGCGTGCAAGTGAGAGGCACACACATTCCTCACATATTTTCCATAGCCACACATCCGTGTGTCAAACAATATAGTTTTTTAAATTATCTATGCAACCGCCATCGGTAGTTGCATAGTTATTTCTGGAAAAACCAAAAGAGGGAAGTTTCAGAATATTGGATTAGCGAATTATGTTCTAGAATGTAAAATCACACAAATATTACTTTAATAAAAAAATTATAGTGAGTGGGGTGATTTAAATAAAACATCAAATAATTACTCGGTACTTAGCAAATTACATAATTTACTTTATATTCAAAATTACAAACCTACTTATTTAACAAATATTAAATCTGTCGCTTGGTTCTAAAAGGGCCAATGTCACTATTTCCTTTTTATAGGTTATACCGCTGAAATAATTTTTTTTAGATCTAACCTAACCTAAAAAAGCCAATGTCAGTGCTTGTGAAATAAATGTAGACCTGAAGCGACAAGGGCCGACGTGTGTTTTCAAAAGACATTTCTGTTAAACTTCTAAAATGGCCAATGTATCCGTTCCAAATTTTTGACATTGGCCCTTTTAGAACCAAGCCACATAAATATATTTTAGATTTTTTTATTTTAAAATCACTTTTTTATAAAAAAATAAAAAGATTTTTTTTTGTGTTTTTAAATTTAATATTAATTTAATTTTACAGCTATTGGGGGTCCTGTTCCCCCTCAGTCTGCTGCGCCTACGTTTACGCCCCAACCACCTCCACAGGCTAACCAAGTACCAACTCCACAGCCATATGGAGGTAATATTTAATTATTATTATATATTTTTTTAATTTAAATTAGGTTATTTTATAAAAGGACGGTCGGTACAGACAGCGATTTTTCAGTTTGCACAAAACATAGTTACTTTTTTAGAGAAGGGTTTTCTTGCATTGGGAATTTTTCTGGATCTCTCTAAGGCCTACGATTGCCTTGACCCGACGATCATGTTGATAAAGCTGGAAAGGTATGGCATCAGGGGTGTGGCTTTAGAATGGCTCCGTTCATATCTCTCAAGCAGGTTACAGGGGGTAAAAATAGAAAAGGATGGAAAGAATTTTCTATCCCAACTCCTGGATATTCTCCTGGGAATCCCCCAGGGGAGTATCCTAGGACCAATTCTTTTTATTATTTTTGTCATAGATCTATGTTATATAACGGCTAGCAAAAATCAAAGCTCTACAAACTTTGCGGATGACAACAACTTTTTAGTTGGGGCAGCGTCATTCCCAGAGCTACTAACAGAGTTTGAGAAATTAATTTCCGAAGCAAAAAAATGGTATGACAAAAATAGGCTTATTCTAAACACGGATAAAACGAGCATAGTATTATTTAGGACTAAACAATCCAGAAAAGAAGTATCGGATAGGGTTTTATTGAATAATCAAGAACACATGGTAGTCAGCGATACAAAATTTCTAGGTATTCATATCGACGAGTTTCTAACTTTTAACCACCACATAGATAGTTTATGTAAACAATTAAATAAAATCAATTATGGGTTGAGGGTTGTTTGTAGGTATTTGAATCTTAAGAGTAGACGAATTATATATTTTTCAAATTTTGAATCAAAAGCAAGATACGGCATAATATTCTGGGGTAGTAATAGTAATATTGAAAAAATATTTGTTATACAAAAAACGGCCTTACGAAATATTTTAGATAAAAAATTTAGAGAAACATGTAGAGGTGAATTCTCTAGTAACAAGATTTTGACAATATACGCTTTATATATATATATATGAATGTCTAATGTATCTTTTTAAACATAAAAGTTCGTTTACTTCAAATGATGTAAATACTTACCAAACCAGAACCCTAGATATACCATACCCAAAACATTCTCTAGCTAAAACTGAAAAAAGCCCGCACTACATGTGTATAAGATTTTTCAATAAAATACCTTATAGAATAAAATTAATAACAAGGCTAAAATTATTTAAGAAAGAGATAAAAAACCTGTTAGTAGAGTTAGAACCGTATAGTATAGATGAATATTTTAATGCCAACCTAAATGATATTTAGAATTATACATACTATATGTATAAGCATGTATGTATTTGGATATATGTATGACGTCATTTCACTTCCTGTTTTTATAGTGCTTATTTTATTTTATATGATAATGTATTGTAGAGATATGTCTTGAAATAAAGAAATATTATTATATTATTATTATTATTATTACCTATTTTTACCTATTTTAAACTACCCGAGAAAAATTTTGCATTATACTCCCTCCAGTTATGCAAGATATTAAGGGACGCGGCCCGTTTTACACCACAGAGCGCATAAATAGCATAATTATGCATAAATCGTAGTGTATCAAAACTTTAACAGATGTCGACACTGTTTTCCTGGAAAGGGCCTAACCAAAGACTCGCATAAGGGAATTGATCATTTTGGACTTTTGGACTTTTTGGAAAAAAGTTACGTAAATTCGCCCCTTGCTAAACTTGCCAAAAAGTTTACCACTAAAAAAACTCGTCCCTTATAAAAGTTAAATCCCGAGCACATAAGGCGCCTCCTGCCAAAAAGTTGACTAAAAAAAGTTCATTAAGAACGATTATAGTATATTAAAGTACTAGTTTTATAACATACGTTTTTAGCGCACAAGTTTGGAAAACGAGCCGCTTGCGGCGAGTTGTTATGAAACGAGTGCTTTATACAATTTTTTATATTTTGCTCTAAATTAAAAAAAAACTTACATTTAAATTGATGACTGATTTAGAAATTTTTGTTTTGGATTGGCATTACAGTTTACACCATGTTTAAAATTCTAAGAACAAATGATATTTTGATATATTTTATAGTCATCTCTTTTCATTTTTACTGCAATTAACCAAGCCACAATTTTAACATGGTAAAAATAATCTAAACACAAAATTTTGTAGAAAATTCAACTTTAAAGCGACATTGACATTTGCACGGAATACGTCAAGCGATAGGCCAGGTCTGTTGCCAACCCAAAAGAACAAAAAGTACAGACCTCTTATGGGCCTATAAGAACACGCAAAATGCGTGTGATTATGAGCTTATAAGAGTCGCAAAATAAAAAAAGTCATAAAGAATACTAAGCATATCTTTTCTTTCGCTTTTTGATTTTCGGGGACTAGGGCTTTGGATCTGACTAAAATTGTTATCTAATTTGCTGTGACGTTTCGACGATGGATTTTCGTCGTTTTCGAACCTTTATTGGAAAAAAGTATATATAAGTATAAAAAAATACAATTGTTTAAACATTTAACTTAACCTTAAAATAAATAATAATAAAATACAGAGAAGAACTTACAGAGAATTAAAGCCAAAGATTAGTCATTGTCACAAACAGTAAACACATAAACAAAACATTATTTAAACAAATAAATAACAGTTAAAAAATAAAATTAAGACAGTGTACTTTCAATATATTCAATATATATATAATATATATCTTTTCTTTCGTTACAGGTTCCAATTACAATTTTTCTGTGATGCCAGCTATGCCAGGTGGCAATCCCTACGTCATTCCTGGACAGACACAGATTTACCCACAAGGACCACCACCTACTTATGACCAGGCATTAACTCATCCAGCTGCAATTGTTGGACAACACGTAAAAACCTTTAAAATTTATTTTTTGCACGACCAAGACTAAAACCTAATTTTACGCTTTCATTTTCGGGACTAAACTTGCCGTTTTTCAGGGAATAAAAATCACGGCAACCTTGATAATATTAAAATATTATACTTACTATGTGCTTTGCTGGTTCAAAAATTAGGTTTGGTGATGTGTGATAAATTAGCGATTCAAACCAATTTATTTGATTTTAACAAAGAAAACCTTTAAAAATAACATTGTTATAACAATTTATACATAACTTAAAATTTATCATCTTCGTCCATTTTTTTGACGTTTGTGTCAACCATATTAAAAAACAATTGAAATCGCGATAGCCATGAAACTGACTTTTTGCAATTTACAGGCATCTTGATTAAATTACGAAAATAAAACAAGCGATTTTAGACGCGTGGTTTTTAATTTTAATTTTATCTACCTACCTAAATTATGTTTGGTCCTGCAAAAAATAGTGTATATACACCTCAGGACTAAACTTGGCTGTTTTAGTCCCTTGCATTTCTGTTTCCCTCGCTCGCTACGCTCGCTCAGGAAACACTAATGCAGCGGGACTAAAACAGCCAGTTTAGTCCCTTGGTATATAAATAACTAATTTTGGAAATTTTCCAAACAAAAAATTGATTTGATAAAAATGTTGTTCAAAAATCGACTTTGAATTAATATTCTTCAATTTAATAATCCTTTAATAAGGACTTGCGTGGGTTTGTATTAAAGGACAAATTTAATTTTCCTCGTGCGACTTCTTAGGGTTGAAAAAAGTCCAAAATCAACTAAAAGGTCCCCGGCAAATAAAAAAAAGTCTTGTAGAGCAGTGTAACGGGATAATTATTATCCCAGTATATTTTACTCCTTTGGTAAATTGTTAAAATAAAAACGTTAAATTCAAAGCAATGGCGATTTCTCCCGTTAGATTAGACAGGGACAAAAGTTCTACCCAAAAAGGATAGAAGGCATATATACACTCCCACTTCCACCCAACCAAACAAATTCTGTATTTGTTCTTTGTTGAACAAATACAATATTTACTTGGCCGGGCGAAAAGTGTAACTATATTATTTTTATTAAAGATCTTACTGGCGCCATCTAAATTTTAGTAGAATTATCTTATTCTACAGATTCACATTAGCTATGTTCGTTCGTGCCGCTCAGTACTACACTTTCGGGCCATCCAAATAAATACTGTATTTGTTGTATGAAAAACAAATACAGTATTAATTTGGTTGGCTGGAAAGTGTAGCACAAATGAGATAGAGATAGGGTAGACGTCTTTTGTTTCATAATTCTAGTTGTAGAGAGCTCCATTGCATTTACTTATTACGGTGCAATGCAGTTACTTTTATTTATTAAGGATATACCCTTTATTTAATTTAATATACAGTCGGTCAAGTAAGAGCGTGTCTCGCATTGTTTATTTAAGAATATATTTATACTATTTTTTTTTACATTTAATTACAGTTAATGAATGATATATCTCTATTTACGTCAATGATCGCCTGATATCGTCGGGGCATGCTTTGAACGAGATTTTTTGCATATTCCTTCAGCAAAGACCTCCATATTGCCCGAATTTCTCGTGATAGCTGCTTTAATGTGTGTACCTTTTTCCCGCGAAGCTTGTGCTTAATGAACGACCACACACTCTCAATGGGGTTTGCGTCGGGCGATTGGGACGGCCAATCCAGCGTGATGATGTCGGATGTCCTCTTCCACTGGCTACACAACTTGCTCCGATGTTTGGGGTCGTTGTCCTCTTGGAGGACTGCTTATTTTTATCGCCATATCAACGTATAAGAGCTTTTTTGTAAATCTCGACCATTTTTTAGCGTTCAAGTTGTACGTAAAGAGAAATAAAAATCCGAAACCTTTTTCCGAGAGGCACCCCTAAACATGAATTTTTACAGGGTGTTTTACGGTTCGCTGGACCAATCGGTTGGTGGAGGATGTCCAGGCCCGGGGGGTGATAACGTAACCTCAAAAGGAAGCTTCATCATAAAAATAACCTTGCTTCAGTCTTGATCGATGTTTCCTTTGGCCCAAGCGAGTCGTTTTTCTCTCTGTGTTTTACTCATACATTGTTAAAATTGAAAATGTGCGGGGAACATCAATAAACTTCGACTTATGGAACATTTCGAGTTATGGAGTTTCCACTGTAGCTCTTTTTATATTTTTAACTAATGACGATTTAGTCTACATTTTTATCCTGTCCATTTTTTGTTAAGGGACAATTTTGTTTAGCTTTGTTGTGTTTTCAGATGTATCCGCCTGGAACTATGTACGCCGCCGCTGGCTATCCTACATATCTAGGATATCCAACTTATGCTCCTATGCAGTATTATCCTTCTCTGGGTGCATACTCCTACGCTATGCAACCAACAGCTCAATTAAGACCAACCATTATGATTCCTGTAAGTACCTAATAACCAAAGAACTTTAACCTCAAGAAGTAATTTGAGACCACTGTTTATGAAGGTGTCTTCTTTTTGTTTGTTTGGTTACATAAACGTACGCGATACTGCTTCTGGTGTAAACATAAGTATCGCTAGTTTTGAACTTCTGGCGATGTTGCGTAATTTTCACTTTATCATTATGATAAATCTTTATACCTACATTAAACTTTTAAAAAACTACCATACTACGACACTATAATTATGTTTGATAATGTAATATAAATAAATTTATTAATATTAAACTACTAGTTCATATAAAACTCAAATAAAACTAATATTTCTTAAAATTTACAATAAAATATCTAAAGCAGGTGTTGCAACCGGCAACACTGTATTGCTTGACAAAGTTTACGACATTTAATGTCTAATTTAGACTGTGAGTTTACACATTCTTTCTCTCTCTTTACGCGTACTAAGTGTAAACAATAGTCACTCCCCACCAGGCCCTCACCGTAGTTGGTTCACGCTTCAAACAAAGCATACGGTAGATTTCATCATGTTCCTTCTTGGGGTAAAAGTTTTTTGCTAATAACCTAATTATTTTCTGCTAGTTATTTTTGTATACAGATAAAACAAACCTGATCTGATCTTTGAATATTCGTATATGGGATTATCATTAAAAATTTAAATCTGGTAAAGAGTCCCTACACATCCTTGAATACCCTGAAAAACTGGCTGGAGCGGAAAGGGCTGAACATAGAGCTTAAAAAATTACTCGACCGTTCAAACACTTCCAAAATTTCCGCAGTTTGATAAATTCCCTTTTCAGAATGGCTATGATACTGGTGCTCGTTTTGACGGGATCTCTCAACAAGTGTTGCCCCCAGCTCCCCCAGGCGTACCACCATCGGCAGCACAGTTGGCAGCTATGGCAGGACACCAGGTCGCCCTAGGACAAAAGAAAAATGCCTTTCTTACCGGAGGTTCAGAAGGGGGCTACACATTCTGGTAGAATATTATCTTCTAGGAATTGGACTAGGTTAACTAAATTTTTTATTTTAGGACGACTAGATTTTAACACGAGCCCACTCTTAGTATTTGTTTTCACGAGAAAGTGAGGCAAAAGTTTTTCCCATCTAGTCGATGCTCTTATATTTTTTTATTTTCACGTAAAAAGTGTCAAAATATGGTTGTCATCTTATATTCTTTTTTACTTTTATTATTTATTTCTTAAATGTCAATAAAAATAAGAGCCAAAAAAGAAATTTTTATACAAAAGTAACTAAAATAGAATTTATTTTAAAATGGTGTTTTAGGAAAAAATTAAAAACTTTATTTCTAAAACACAGTAGTAAAACTACTTTTTTTTAATTACTTTAAAACATTGACTCTTATTGGTGGAAAACTCTCTAAACAAAAAAATATTTATTTTGTTTTAATTTTAAAGATTTTTTACTGAAACACCGTTATTTTTTACTTTTATATAGATTTTAAAAATTTCCTTAATGTTTTATTTAAATGATTTGGTTTATTCTATGTATTTTTTTTATATTTTCAATCCAACATTCGTAGAAAAGTCGTTAATAAAAAATAATATAGTGCAATCAATTTATATTTTGTTAATATATTTATTCATAACGGGAAGATGTCATTTGACTAACTTTTATTTGAAACAATTTTGAAATTAAATCAATTTAAAAATAGTTATTTATGGTACTAGTGGGTAAAGTAAGATATTGCCCATGAGAAAATTAATCTGCGAGGCGTCAGCCAAGCAGGTTAATTTTCGAGAGGGCAATATCGGTTTACCCATGAGTGCCATACAAGGTTTTATCCAATAAATAGCTTAGGAATTCATATTTTTATTAAAAATTTTAATGACATTTACAAGAAAATAATTTGACAAGTGACAGTTGAGTGGGTAAAATAAATAATTATCCACTCAATAAAGTAAAAGCCACGCGGGGGTTATTATTGAGTTTATCTATTAAAATAAAGCTGGTAATTGTCTTATTATCTGTATGTATTGGATAAAAGAACTTTTTCTACGATCCTCTATGAAAATGACATTTAGCACCCTCTTTTGTTCTTTAGAAAACGCCTCATATCGTACTAGTTTGATATTTCTATATCACCTCGTACGAATTTGATTCACAGCCTTTTATATCTTTTAAGTGTTTTAATCCAAATATTTCTGTTTTTCATGTCAAAAATAGAAACTATATAACGTTACTATTTTGACCATTACTGTCTTGTCTAGACAGTCTAGATCTTATAAAAATTATTTAATTTTTTATTTGTTACCTTATATTACATAAATGAGCTAAATGAAAATCATATTTCCTGTTTGACATACCTACATATATAAATTTGTATGCTATTTATAATTATTTTGTGCTTTGCTTTTCTTAAAAATTAATAAAAAATTAAAAATTTTAAAATAGAAACTTCATATTTTTTCGGGATCGTAGGAAAAATAGTGTACATAACTCGTTGGAAAGTGTATTTCATACTCTCGTGGGGTTCGCATGCGTGGTGCATATACCATTTTTTCTACTACCTAAAGGTAGTAACTCCAAATATTAGTTACTAATGTAGTT
The DNA here is from genome assembly GCA_958510825.1 of Brachypterus glaber. Taxonomy (NCBI): domain Eukaryota; kingdom Metazoa; phylum Arthropoda; class Insecta; order Coleoptera; family Kateretidae; genus Brachypterus; species Brachypterus glaber. The sequence continues at coordinate 3,967,250 of OY294044.1, read as the reverse complement.
TTAAAATAATTTTGACATAGCTGTCAGTTTGACAAATAAGTTGAAAAAAGTTAGCAGTTGTTGTTTTTATTATCGACCGTCGTCAATAAACAATGCTTAACAACGGTCAATAATAAATGAGTTCACTCATTTTATTGGTTCGTAAACAAGCCTTGACAACGGTAGATAATATGTAAGCTAGCACTTAACTAGGTAGTAGAAAAAAATATTTGCGTTTTGATTTTAAGATAGGTTAAAAGAGTTAAAAAATTAAAAAGTACATTAACTTTTTCGACATGGTTTTATTTATTATTTTGACTAGATATTTGATAGAATAGTAAAAAAAATGTATAAAAAGTACTAATATTAAATAAGTTTAGTTTCAAAATAGTTTTAAATAAAAATTAGTCAACTGACATCTTTCCTTCATAACTTATCGTTAAACTACTCTGTTTTTTGTTAAATGTTAAGTAAAAATAAAATATTAATGAATAATCTCAATAGGCAATAAAAATATGTTAGTTATAGAATGTAAAAATATAGTTTTGGAAAAGCTCTAAAAAGCATCACACATACGTTTTTTTTTTATATAAAAAAATCCAAAACTTAAAATATTTTACAGTGCAACAAAACTGTTGTTTTTCTGAAGTTATATATATTTTTTGTGGTAATTTACCGTTCGAAGCTAACATTTGGTTGTCTTTAAAAGTTTTATTATTAAATCGGTTAAAAAAAGGGGCGAACCCTATACTATCTCCAAAATTTGAGGTTAGATTTAGAAAGAGGTCCTCAGAATGACCACTTACTTAATTATTTTCAGAAAAACAATTTCATTTTTTTTTTGTTTAACTGTTTTTTCTTTCTTATTCTTCAATTTATTATAAACTTAAGCAATAATAGAACTAGTACGATTAATAGTTAAGATTTTAAATAAATAAATATTATCTAAATCTTAATGTTAATAAAAACCAAATTTTATTATCGAAACTATAACATACTAGTATGAAGAACAGCATAATACACATATTTTTATGACGTCACACTATTCTTAGTAACCATGTACCCCTAGGTGGTTTGCTCGCATAGTAAGTATTTCTATCCTTTTCGATAATATTTCTGTCCTTTCCAAATCATATTTTTTCAACGAAGAAGAGGTTAGTGTTTTTGTGGAAGCCGGACTTATGTACAAGATTGTTTTGCCACTTTTGCAAGAATCTCGGCAAGAATGAATTCTATTGATATTATTTTAAAAAATCGTCAGATATCATTTGTGGGTAATATAGACAGGATAAACGAGTTAAATAAAAGTAAGTAATTTATAAGCTTTATGCAAAAATGTTCTTGCAAAGTTAGAACAAGGCTAATTTTTTCCGTGTAGACCTCATTTTTGGTTCTCAATTTCAAATATCGCAAAATAAACAACTCGATCAACTTTTTAACCTCGAAAAAGATTTTACTTTTACTTTACCAACTAACTATGACGTCATTTAAACAACACTCTTCAAACCATACTAGTTATATTATAGTAAAGATAATAAAATTTGGTTAAAGATAAGATGTATTTGTAACCGACTTCTGAAAAGAGTAGTTTATTAATTCTACGTGTATGTTTTTTTTTTTAATTATCTATTATTTAAAATACTCGTTTATTTTTATTATAAAAAGTACAAGTTACTTTTTGAAAGTTTTTAACTCTTACCAATTGATATTGGTAGAAATCTAGTAGAAACTTTTTGTATAGTTACAAAATATCAACTATAACCAAACCATGTTGGCAAAAATTGTTTTAATAAATTGGAGAATAAAATGTGCAGCTTCTTATATTTTTACTAGTCAGTCATTAATATTAAAAAAAAAACTCAATCGTATATAGACAATGGACCTATTTAGATGATAATAAAGGAACACCAATACATATAGTTCAGTCGAACGGTGGTGTGAAAGGGTCTTACCTTGCGCTAATATGCACACTCTCTGTTTTTTTTTGTAATCAAGGGGGTCGTTTGGAAAGCTTAAATCCAAATTTGCACCACTGTGCGATTTGTTTTTTGCACAGTTGTGTGCAAAAACGCATTTGTTTTGTTTTTGCTCTGTAACTCGACTTCGGCTCGTCGCTCAACAAAAAATGAACATGATATTTTCTCCATATTTAATTATCTACAATTTATGTAAACAACTTTTTTTGTTTAAACAATCCGAAAAAAAGTTACAGAGCGTTGAAAATTTGCAAAAAAAATCGGTTTTTCGAAAACAACTGCAAAACTAATCATTTTTTGAATATGATGCCTGTTTCATCAACTTCAACGCTCTGTAACTTTTTTTCTGATTGTTTAAACAAAAAAAGTTATTTACATAAATTGTAGAGAATTTAATAACGAACAAACATCTTGCTCTTTTTTTGTTGAGCGACGATCCAAAGCCGAGTTACAGACCAAAAACAAAACAAGTGCGTTTTTACCCATAACTGTGCAAAAAAACGCACAGGGGTGCAAATTTGGATTTAAGCTTTTCAAACGAACACCTTTTAATTACAAAAAAAAAACAGAGTGTGCATATCACCGCAAGGTCAAATTACCGTTCAACTGGGCTATTACGGTTATGTTTAACGATTATATAAATAGGCATTTGCTATAATTGTAGAGCGGGCACGAAAATCGTGTTAAATCCACATTTAGCACACTTTTATGTCGATTTTTATATTTTGTGTATGAGTTACATCTCAGGGCCGATTTCAGGGCCCTATTTATATTAGATTTAACAAAGATGGTTGGATTCTGTGTTCATACACAAAATATAAAAATCTTCATAAAAGAAAATGTGCTGAAAGTGGATTTAACGCGGTTTGTGTGCCCGCTCTACAATTGTGAATTGTGCAACAAACCATAGTATATTCAACTTCAAAATGTAGTAAGTGTAAACAAACGCACGTGACAACAACGGATTTAGTGACAAGGTAGGACTCAAAACAAAATATTTCTATATAACGGTCCATTGCAAAACATTGTACGCTTCATCGCAAGTACTCACGTACTGACCTGTTTAATTTTCTACATCCCTACTCTCGCAACATTCGAGTGCTGCCGCGTGCGCGATTCTTTTATTTACTTCCAATGCATCTTGAAGTTGAATATATAATATAACAAATATGGCGAAGACGCCATATTGTTTGTCTAATTGTTATATACAGAACTATTCTTTTTTAATGGTACAGTGCCTGTAACTTTTAAACGGCGTAAGATATCGCATTAAAATTTGGAACAGGTATTTTGCAATATTTAAACTATGCTTTTACGTAAATTGCACATTTTTTACATTTTAAAATAACACTAGGCGGGCAAGGGGTGGCAAAATTTTAAATGGAAAGGTGGGTCGTGTGGCATATCATTTAAAAAGTTTTACAAATTTCTATTCAACGGTGTATTTATTTTAAGTTATATTGAAGGGTTATATGTAGCTTTTAATTTTTAATAAATCATTAATGGAATGTGAAAATCCTCCCTAAATAGCTCTCGAATGAAGTCTAATATAAAACTATAAAAAATAGGTTAATTTAACTTATCATTAGTGCAACCTTAATCTGCATAATTTGGACTTTTTAAAAGTTATAAATTTTACCCCATACCCCCCACTACCCCAACATGAAAATTTTAAATAGCAACACCCTATTTTTATACTCCTAAATTGAAGGGAAAATAAAGTTCTTTATTAATAAATTAAAAAATATATTATTCACCAACCCCTTACTTCGGGGGAAAATTACATTTTTATTAAAATACAGCATAAAGCATTTCTAATACCCCTTAATATATGACATAAAAGTAAGGGGGTTGCTATTTAAGGTTTTAGAGTTGGGGTAGTTAGGGGTATGGGGGTAAAATTTATAATGTTTAGATGTGCAGAAGTTCCTATGATGATGAATTATATTGATCTCTTTTCTAGAATTTAATATTTTGTTTGGTTTCGGAGATATTAAGGGAGGACGATGACGTTTGAATGAAATATATTGATGGCTTTTCAAAATTTAAAAGCTAAATATATTTCAATTTAATCCGAAGTCAAAATATAAACATACCTTTAAATAGACAGTTTGGACTTTTTAATAAATATATTATTCACCAACCCCTTACTTCGGGGGCAAGTTACATTTTTATTAAAATTTACTCGGGGTAGGAAGGGGTAAAGCGATTAATTTTTTTTATAAACAGCATAAAGCATTTCTAATACCCCTTAATATATGACATAAAAGTAAGGGGGTTGCTATTTAAGATTTTGGAGTTGGGGTAGTTAGGGGTATGGCGGTAAAATTTATAATGTGCAGAAGTTTCTATGATGATGAATTAAATGATCTCTTTTTTAAAATTTAATATTTTGCTTTGTTTCGGAGATATTAAGGGAGGACGATGACGTTTGAATGAAATATATTGTTGGCTTTTCAAAATTTAAAAGCTAAATATATTTCAATTTAATCCGTAGTCAAAATACCTTTAAATAGACAGTTTGAATACCTTTCAAATGATGTATCACTCAACTCCCTTTTCCATTTTAAGATTTTGCCCCTAACCCCCCTAGTTTCATAACATACGTTTTTAGCGCACGAGTACAAGTTTAGGAAACGAGCCGCTTGCGGCGAGTTTTCTAAAGTACTAGTGCGCTAAAAACGTGTTATGAAACGAGTGCTTTATACAATTTTTTCTATTTTGCTCTAAAATTTAAAAAAACTTACATTTAAATCGATGACTGATTTAGGGATTTTTGTTTTGGATTGGCATTACAGTTTACACCATGTTTAAAACTCTAAGAACAAATGATATTTTGATATATTTTATAGTCATCTCTTCTCTTTTTTACTGCAATTAACCAAGCCACAATTTTAACATGGTAAAAATAACCTAAACACAAAATTTTTTGGAAAATTCAACTTTAAAGCGACATTGACATTTGCACGGAAAGCGTCAAGCGATAGGTTAGGTCTGTTGTCAACCCAAAAGAACAAAAAGTACAGAACTCTTATGGGCCTATAAGAACACGCAAAATGCGTGTGATTATGAGCTTATAAGAGTCTCAAAATAGAAAAAAATATAAAAGTTATCGCCAAAGATACTTTATATTATGTTATTTGTCTGATGCATATGTCAGTATCTTACGCCGTTAAAAAGTTAGAGGCACTGTACCATTTATAAGAATAACCCTGTATGCGTATATTGGTTCAATAATCTTTCTTGTTCCTTGCCATTTATTTTTTGTTGTACTGATATTTTTGTTGTATTGAATATAAACTTTTACAATGAAATTTACTATTGTAAGACTGTAAAGATCTATTGTAAAATATATATTATAACTAATAATTCGTTTGTTTCTTTAAATGTCAACTGTTTTTATCTTTAGTCTTTATATTCTAGCCTCCCTATAACAAATTTCAGGTTGAACCCGATTAAAAATAAATTTTTTTTATTTAAGATTGTAGAACTTAAAAATTTTCGCCTGCGGCGCTGGAAATATATTGCATTTTTTGTGAAATTTAGAATAATAAAACTGTTAAAAAATTAAAATATACCATCAAGTTTTTGTAAAAAAATTCGCCTGTGGCGCTAAAGTTTTCTGCATTTTTGTGAACCTTATATTTATAAAAAAAATCGCGTCGCTAGGGCTTTCTTTTTTTATTTAAAATTTTAGAATTTAAACGTGAAATTCGCAAAAATTTTCTTGTTACTTTTTAAAATTTAGAATTATAAAAATTAAAGTAGGCTATTAACTTTGTAAAATGTTTCGCCGGCAGCGTTAGGGCTTTCTTTCTTTTTTTATTTAAGATTTTAGAACTTAAGCTTGAAATTCGGAAAGGATTTTGCCTGCGGCGCTGGAGCTTTCTTGCACATTTTGTGAAATTTAGAATAATAACTGTTTAAAAGTTAAAATATGTAGACCATCTGTTAGAGACCATCTCCAACACAAATTTAATATTCAAAACATCGGCACTATTGTACACTAGAGCCATCTAGTTTGCAAATTTCAAACTAGGTGTTTTGTTTGATTTTAAATTCTGTATCTTTAAAACATTATATTCTAGCAAAAAACTGTATATATATTATAGGGCTTAAAAAGAGCTTTTATTTAAAATATAATTTTTTGAAATGGGATTATAAATATGTGAGATATGCTAAAAAAAACCTTTTACTGCTTTAAACGCCAATATCTCGAAAACAATGCGTTTTAGGAAAACGTTGTTTATAACATTTTTTGACCAATTTAAAATTATATTTTATATAAGTGCTAAATTAACCAAATACAATAATAATTGCCTTAATTATTAATAAAAAACGCTAAAAATAGGAGTTTTACCCTATTTTTACCCCCTTACCCCAATCGTTTACCCCCAAAATCTAGTCAGCTCTTCGGAATACGATATGAAACAATATGCAAAAAACCGCAAGTCGATATCTCATGTAGAAATAGAGTTAGAGAGTTTACACCCAGACTGACGGACGAAAATTTTTGTTTTACTGATTTCGTCTCAGAATGGTCTAAAACGTCGAGAAATGTGAAAAAAACGTGGTCAAAGATTTTGACTTTTCGGCGAAGATTTCAATACATCGGCACTCTTAGTAGCACTAACTGCCGATGTAAATCATTTATATTCAAATTATAGCGCCATACGGTGCTGCCCCCATACCACTTTGAATAAACCAACCAGTCCAAGCAACGTCAAATTATTGTAAAATCGTTAAATTAAAAATTACTAAAAAACTTGAAAGTGATTCAATAAAACTACAGTCCACAATATTCAAGAAGAAAGAAACCGAACTACAACAAACCAGCCGCAACATTGGTCCACTAACCCGGATAAATCGGGAAATTGTCCTAAAAAATTCTTTTGACAAAAATCGCGAAAAACATTCTTAAAAACAAGTGGTTCCGTGAATATTTACATAATCGGTCCCAAAACGTGCAAAAACCATAGACTTTTCAAGAAAATCTTGTGAAAACCTGTGAAATAATTTCAAAAAACATGCGTGTAAGGGCATATCCACCGTCTCGCATAAGAACGTAATACATAAGAATGCGATGCCGTGATTGGCTTGATGTGGTGCCATGTATCTTGTAAGCTAATCACGGCATCGCATTCTTATGTTTTATGTTCTTATGCAAGCTTCTGAATATTCCTTAAAGTGCCGAGAGGTTTTTAAAGTGAATCATCGGTCAAACAAAAGACGTTTTTGTAAAATTAAGTTGGCTAAAATATAAAGCAACAAAATAATTTTCAGTTTCTGTGAAAAAGCTGAAGAATTGTTAAACCTTGTGCGAGATATGCTACAATTAGTGAAAAAATATCATCGGTGAAGGTGAAGCCATTTTTAATCGGTGAATTCAAGTGTACTTCTACGTAGCGACTTCTGGTGGAGAGTAGCGGAACCAGATAAACCCAAGAAAGAAATCTGCAATGTCGGTAAAATCCAAAAAGTAAAAAACTGTAATTCGACTACAAAGAATCTGCAAAAAGGTAGGAACTTTTCAATTTTATTCAACGAACTAATAACCATTGAGGTAGAGTGGGGGAGAGTGCCATTTGACCAGGCTGCGCGTGGACAAACTGTGCCGACAAGGGAGCTTTGTTTAGGAAATTTGAGTTTGCGCAGTTACTTCGACTTTGGTTTTTAAACTAACCTAAAATTTAGTTCACATGTGTTTATCAAGGAATTAAAATGGGGGAAGCAGGAACTCTGTCTGACCGAGTGGCTATCTTTGTGTATTTCGAAGTGCGCAAGACCGTTAATACGGAATTTTAGAGAGAGATAGATAGATGCGCGAATCAAAATCGGCACAAGAAATTTAAACGGCTCAGGCACTCTCCCCACTCTACCTCAATGCTAATAACTCTTCTTTCTAGAATAGGCATACCGTAAAAATAAAGTATCGCCAACATCTCGGTTTGTTTGTAAACAAATAGTAGTTATATTCAGACCTGAACAATAACAATTACCAGTAACTGGTATTGTTGTTTCTGTTAGAACAAAGATGTGCGAGTAAGACAGACGAATGTTTATGTTGGCTACGTTTCTGTCAGTTTTTACAAATGAAATGCCTATTCTAGAGAGAAGAGTTATTAGTTCATTGATTTTATTTCAACGCTTCGTCGCTAGAGCAGCAGCGTTTGTTTTGTTTTGACAGAAATATACCAAGACAGTTATCAAGATAGAAATTTTCGTTCGGTTTTAGCACAATTTTCTATCCTTTTTAAGTTTGTTCTTCGTTGAATAACGCTCATTCTCTCTTTTCACTTAATGGCACGCCTAGATGTCGCTACTAGAAAATTTGACGTATTTGCGTCATGAAATGAACCATTTTTCATAATTGTTTAATTTTTTTAAAGTCATTTTGACGAAAATTCTTATTTTTAACCCTATTTTAAATACGGTCACTTAATCTGGGTTTACTTTGTTCTTTTGTACTTGGTCTGTTTTTGCTCAAAAAAAAAAACGAAAACCAACGACAAAGAACGAAAGAACAAACCAAGACTAAGATGAAGTGATCCTAATTTTAAACCCCTAAAAATTGTTCCGAAAAAATAAAAAAATATGTGGGCAAATAGAGAATTTTATAAGCTATAAAATGATGTATCGCAAGACCTCGTTTCCATTAAAAAAAATGTCTCACCTTTCCCCACTGCCACCATTAAATTTTGTATTTTTGTCTAGAACGTTTTTTGGCGATTTTGGAAAATTCGAAACTACCATATAATACTACTTTAGCGCTACGCGCTGTAATAGCGCTACGCGCTATAATAACGTAGATATATCTTATTAACACGAATCGGATCGAAGTAGCCATTACCGGGGGCATGCAAAAATTAGAATGATAAAAAACTCTTTTTTCAAGTAAATAGACACTTTACCCAGGTAGCAAAATAACATGACATTCACGTGTTTGTAACATCATAAATCCACATTCCTGTTATATCTAATATCTTATGGATGCCGTTACTGGTACTTTAATATTTAAATAATATTCTAGGATATTAGATTTTTCTAAATTAAAACCATTAAAAACGCTATAACTCTATAAAAAAATCGGATTTAAAATCAATCAGTAATTGAAACAATCACAGATTGAAACAGATAAGGCTTGTTCGAGATTCGAGTTCAGAACTGTTCAGAACTGGTTCTGACCAATGGAGGTTTAATCCTTATTACCATGTGACTTTAAATAACCAATAAACAGTAGTCCAGAACTGATTCTAGCGTATCCCGAACAAAGCTATAGATTCTAAATACGAAATTGCAGATTAAGCGGAGAATATATTCCTTTAATCCGTGTCCATGGTCTTGAGAAGCCTGGCAGAGCCCCCTATCCATTGGAAATCGTATAATGTGTATACAATTTCCTTATAATAATTTACTCTATCATCATCTTATATCGATATTTTTGCTTCGAACGTCGGTGAGAAGCAAAATAACATGACATTCACGTGAAAGCCACGTTAATATGTGACATGCGGTATATTCACAGCGTTGCTAAATATTTGTTATTAAATAACATGGTTGTCACGTCACACGTGATACGTTGCAAATGTGATGTTAAATACATGTTATTTTTCAATATTATGTGATGTTATGATTTAGTTTAAAAATACACCCAAAAGTGATGTTAATTTCTTGTAATATAACATCCCTTGCTACCTGGGTAAACTATTGTCCACCAAGCGAAATGTCATGCCGACGCTGTTAATACTCAGTGTCATGGTCCATGACTCATGAAGAAAGACTTAATTTTTTTTTGAAAATTGTTTTTTTTTTCAAAAAACGAATGGTTAATACAAAAATATTGTTTTTTTTTTTAATTCGTTTTTAGAAAAGGGAAACAATTTTCAAAAAAAAATTAAAGTCTTTCTCTATGAGTCATGGACCATGGCCAAGTAACTCACTGAGTATTAACAGCGTCGACATGACATTCCGCTTGGTGAACAATAGTTTAAAGTGTCTATTTACTTGAAAAAATAGTTTTTTAAAATTCTAATTTTTGCATGCCCCCGGTAATGGCAACTTCGATCCGACCCGTGGTTATTAAGAACTTGGTGGGACACGCGGTATGCCTATTTAAATGCAGTACCTACGTGTGGTTTATTGTATAGATCGATAATTAAAATCGATCATAGATTTTATTATTAAATCAACGTACTATTTACATTTCCTTTATTAGTTGACTTGACATTGTTCCTTGAAAATTTATTTCCTCTATAACGTCTCAGTTGAGTTAACACAAGGCTTTTAAGCGTCTTGAGTGCACATTTACCGTTTGCATATTTTATTAAAATATTATTTTAGTCAAATAACACTAGGCAACACGGTTTCTTGCCCCGATTGGAGATATATGTTTTTTAACTAATTTTGGGTCGCTGAAACCGAATCTGGCCTCAGAATATTTCTATTACCTAAGTTTTCTGAGAAAAATAAGATAAAAATGTTAAAAAATCATTATTTTATCCCTAGGACAAATTTGGATTCGGTGACTCAATATTAGTTAAAAAATACCCAACTTAAAACATAGAAACTTTAAATTCATAGGTAGAATAAATAGGGATATTATGAAAAAAAAAAAATGGATAATGTGACAAAACTAAGTGGAGTGGAGGGTAAGAAGAAGGGTGCATAAGGGGACAAGCTTATCGCCACGTACTCATGCTAAAAATTGTCAAAAATCATTACTAGGGGATCAAAAATGAACTAAAAAAATGTTACGTATTATGATTCTTATATAATAAAGTAACATTTTTATGATGTAGAACCATTAAAAAAAACAAAAAAAAAATACACAATATTTTGTTTTATAAATTATTTTTAAATTGGCATAATTGCATGTACTAAAATTTAAAAAATAAGACGTGCTGAATTTTTTTAAGGTCAAATTTGGATTCTGCGCCTTTAAATCGATAAGAAAAATATATTTTTTGGGCTCGGGAAAAAAGTTTACACTGTGTACTTTAATTTTATATCTTTTTCATTTATTTACTTTTTAGGAACAAACTAAGCAAAATAAAAAAATATTTGTATAAATATTTTTGTAGAGAATTTTATAATCTACAAATTAAGTTCTATAAAGTTTTTAAAAAATTTTTATAGTTTTGCCACAAATGAGCAATTAAGTAAACTCTGCACTTTTATTTTAACCTTTTTATTTTTTTTCGCGTACTTACTCTGACAGTAGGTTCTTGACATATAGATTTTTGAATTTCTCGTATTTTTTTTAATATACACTAAAATTTTCAAAATTCTACTCTTTTTTTTAAAGATTTTGAAAAAAAACGTCATTATTACCTGAACTTATATCTCAAAAATTTTAGGTGTTGGAATTTTTCTAAGGTCAGATTCAGATTCTACGCCCTCGAATTAGTAAGAAAAATTTACTGTCCGATTGGGGCAAAAAAAAGTTGTGATTTGTTGCCTAGTGCAATTTATAGCGTTGCTGATACTGCAATATACGAGTTCAAAGGCAGCCATATTTAAACGTTCACATAAATTTTATGGGATTTACTTAATCCCCACACCCTAGCTCACGATTTAAATTTGCCCTCAGATGAATCCGAAAAAGTTTACTTTTTTGGGCTCGTATAACCAACGAACTAATAACTCTTCTCTCTAGAATAGGCATTTCATTTGTAAAAACTGACAAAAACGTAGCCAACATATACATTTGTCTGTCTTACTCGCACAGCTTTGTTCTAACAGAGACAACAATAACAGTTACTGGTAACTGTTATTGTTCAGGCCTGAATATACCTACTATTTGTTTACAAACAAACCGAGATGTTGGCGATACTTTATATTAACGGTATGCGTATTCTAGAGAGAAGAGTTATTAATAACTAATAACTAATTAGTTCGTTGCGTATAACCCATCTGTAATAAAAATCGGGATTTATTCGAAATCTACGCGGTACACACCGGTCTGGAAACTTTTAGCTCAACTTTTGTATAACCCAAGTTTTTTTCATAATTTCATTATTTAGAGCTTTGGCTTTTATGACCAAATTTAAAAAAATCTATCAATGCGTTTTTGAGAAAAACTTATTAAAAAACGAATAATTCGTTTTATGTTTAAATTGCTCATGAATGAATCTTGCAAGCCCGTTTTTACTGAAAATTGCATAATGACATTTTATACCCGGACAACATTCATAAACTCATGAGGCCTCATGAGAGCACCATGTTATGATTTCCACGTTTTGTACTCATACGAACATCATGATGAGCACATCTCATGATTTTGTGATCATGTTATGAGTTTGCTATGAGTTTATCATGAGGTGTATACATTTAACGTTAAATAATTAAATGATGTCATAATGACTTTCACGTGAAATAGCAAATTTTGCCCGGGACCCGATTGAGAACGATTGCCGAATAGTACAGGCTTCTGTAATGTTTTAATTTCAGTTCACTTGACAGCGTTATGCTATAGGTGGCCCTAAATATTTTTCGTGTAATATGCTGTTATACTTCGATAAATACGTTTACCTCTCAGAAAAACTTTATATTAAGTTAGTTATTATTTATTTATACATTCAGAATCTTAAAATATTTTTTCAATTCTAATATAGCGTTGCCAGACTTACCATAATTTTGACTTTTAGGGGATATTTTTTAAACTTGTTATATAAATAATAAATAATTATCAAACCTAGGCACATAGCTGTCTGAAATGATTATTTTATACTATAGCTTACGTATTAATAATGGAAATTTAAAAAATATTTAAAGTTAGAATAAGGTTAGAAAAAGGTTAGAATTTAGTTGTGAAACTAACGGTAGATTTATGTATTTTATAACGTTTTTGTCAAACGTTAGTTTTTAAGGTTAGATTTATATATTTTATAACTTTTTTGTATAACGTTTGAGACTAAACATAAAAATGTCACTAATCTAATGTTATGTTAAGTTAGATTTATGTACTTTTCTACCAGGGTAGTGTATACAATCAAATTATAATTTTATTATCCTCGGGGTTTCAGGAAGATTTGCCGGAACAATATTGACATTGAAAAAACTGGGTCAATAAGTTTTAGTCTAGATCACAAGTAAAGAATGGGGGTGACCTTTGACGCAAATGTATTTTTTTCTGAGCGTATTGCTTTCCCGTTAAATTTTTTAGCCTTGTATTACTTCAAAACATTTTTTCTTATATAGTAATAAAACTGCGTATTTTTAGGTATAAAATTTTTTATAATAAAAAGTGGCCGAGCGCTTTCGATATGTTATATCATCATCAGGGCTGTGCCTTGTCAAATAGAAGGAATCCTTGTATTATAAGTATTGAACATAGCGGAGTAATTAATAAAAAAATATAGATTATAAAGACTTAGTGGTGCCCCCGATCAAACTTAACGGTAGTCTTATAAGTATAGTGTCGCAATTCAAATACTTAGGGCATATTCTAACCTGTGATCTCTCCGATAATCTCGACATTCAGAGACAGTACAAAGCCCTCTGCGTCCGTGCTAATATGTTAACCCGTCGTTTCTCCAAGTGTAACTCTGACATTAAAAAACTGTTATTTCAAACATATTGCTCAGGGATCTACATGTCCGAACTTTGGTGTAATTATACACTGGGATGGTGGAATAAACTGCGCGTGTGCTATAATAATGCGTTTAGACTCTTAAATAACATACCGAGATTTTCTAGTGCTAGTGAAATGTTTGCTACGGCTCGTGTTAATGGCTTCCTAGCTATTCGTAGATTTCGGGCTTTTGGGTTCCGCGATCGGCTGTATAAATCTTCCAACCTCTTTATTGTGGCTCTGCTAAGGAGTGACATTCTATGGCGTTCCAATCTATGGCAAACCTGGAGTAGAGTTTTAATGGGGGGACGGTAGCTCTTTTGAACTTTTGTATATTGGCTAATTATTAATTTTCTTGTAGATATTTTGTATGTTTTGTATTTTTTTTTTGTATTTTTTGTATATGGCCCTCTGGGCTGGAATAAAGGATTATTATTATTATTATAAACATCAAAAGATCAAGAATAAAAATACAAATTAAAAAGTATAAACAAATTTTGTGACAGAACGAAATAACTTGATTTTTTCTTATTTTTGCATTTTATTTCACATCTAACAAGATAACCCTTTTCTATATACATTCAAGTTTTTTTTTATAAAACAAAAAAATAAAAAAAAATATTTTCACTTGACATTTTATTCTTTTTTTTTTTTTTGAAAATATTTTTTTTTAGATTTTAAGTTGTTTCTAAAGCAATAAAAAATTAACCTCTTCAGTACCAGGTTTGCCATATGTGGGAAAAGGATTCTTTCAACACCCTCAGGGGGTGTAGTTAGATTTTTTTATTCTAAGATTCAGTTTTAGCGAAAATACTCATTTAAAAAAATAATCAGCCATCATCCCCGGTGGTTTATTGTTAGATTTTAAAAACTAAAACTAATAATTTTTTCGACCCCAAAAACCCCTATATCTAATTTTGTCAAAAATATTGAAAACATTTAAAAAATTAACCCCCTTACCCCCGCAGGGATAAAGTTAAAAAATTTTTATTATCAGATTCAATTTCAGAAACCTCAAAAAACCCCTATATAGCAAGTTTCAATTTTTTGTGAAAATATTATTTATTTTTATTTATTTATTTTCCCTATTTGGCAATATTTACCAAAATCAGTTCCGAGCTAGAAGTTTTGGTAACATACATCCATGCCAAATTTCAAATCTCTAGCTTAAAGCGTTCTTAAGTTATCGTATTCACAAGATTTCCCGGACCAAACGACCGACCGATTGACAATTATACAAGTATATATTTTTTTTCAACCGTACTAAATTGTTCATATTTTATAACTGAACACTAGTGTTAGAAGTGATCTATTTTTTACAGTAAAAAAATGAGTTCATTGTTGTACGCCGTAAAAAAAAGTTAGTTGGCAAAACCACCACTGGCAGCACCACTCTTTGACTTTGATGACAGCCATACTTCAAACTTGTATGTTTATTGTGTAAACAGGTTGTTGACTCGAAATTTTGTGCAAGAACCTTGTGTGAAATTGATTGAAAACGAAGTTACCATCGAAATCGCGAAAAGTGTAGCCTACGAAAAAAAATTAAAATGAGCTTAGGAAGGTTTAAGTTTATTTCCTCTTAGTAAAACAATATACTATATTTGCAAGGCTTTCCCAAAATTTTGAAAATTTTCAAAATGGAAAAGCAAAAATTACCACCAAAAACCGTTAAGTTAAAAGGGGCTAAACTTTTAAAATATTAAAATATGAAAAAAAAACAAAAGGAAAAGTGCTATCAACATATTTTTTTAGGAAATTTTAGCTTTATTAAAGTCAGTTGCTCCAAATTTGAAAAAAATAATTAAAAAAGTGGCGCCCCTAACTATTTTATGTATTTTGATGTAACCTATTTTTGATTCAATAAATCTTCTTATAGACTACATCGAAGCAAAGCCCTTAGCCTAGTAGACGCGTGTGTTCTTATGCATGCGCCTTCGCCATAATTGCAAATATAAAGAAATCTGAAAAAAGTTTTTTGAATTCTTGTTTTCCTACGACTGCTTTAGAATGTAAGCAAATACACAGACTGACCGCGAGGAAATCTTTTGTACAAGCCAAAGGAACTCAGGAGGAACTCTGGAGGAACTCCGAGGAACTCTTTGCAAAACACTTTACATCCTACCTTTGGGCGCCAATTTTTTTCCTTAAGGGGCGTCAAGTTTGGTAGAAACCGTCAGGGAAGGTAATTTTGGGGCGCCAATTTTTGTGTTGAAGAGGCGCCAAGTTTGGTAGAAACGTAGAAACTGTCAGGGACAAAGCTTTTTTCTCGTGAAGGTAAATCGAGGGCGCCATTTTTCATTTGAAGGGGCGCTAAGTTTGGTAGTAACCGTCAGGGACAAAGCTTTTTTTATGAAGGTATTTTTTTTTTGGGCGCCAACTTCTTTTTTTGTAGGGGCGCCGCCAAGTTGAAACCGCCAGGGAAAAAGCTTTTTTTTTTGAGGGTGCCTTATTGGCAGTAGTGCTTGCACAGCGGTAATTTCTACGGCTTATTTGCCAAAAATTACCGAGGAACTCTTAAGGAACACAGGAGGAACTCCCAAGGAACTGGAGGAACTCCGAGGAACTCCGGAGGAACTCCGAGGAACTCTTTGCAAAAAGGAACTCTTTTGTACAAATTTCAGACGCGGTCAGCCCCTCGCTTGTCATCAAAAACAGTTTGGAAATGTCCCAAAAACAACCCAAAATCAAAAAATCCGGGGTGGTTTGACTTTTCATTTAAATTTTTTAAGGCTAGCCGTGGCTTGTCATTACTTTTCCAATCGGCAGTCTGCGTCTGCCAGTCGAGGGGCCAAAAGTTTAATCCGATGGTCGTTTGCCATTACTTTCCCGATTAGTGGCCGCCTGACAATTGCTTAAGCAACAACAAAAATTGTTGGGTAACCTTAAACAGTAAATGTTACGGTTAACCGATTAACCCATAAATCTATCAAAACCTGTTTAATTGTACTGTTTTTAATTAATAACATAATTAATAATTATTATAATACTAATTTATTAATCAAAATACTTCCTGGTAACTAAAAATTATTATAATTTAATTGAAGCACTATAATTATTAATTTATGCATATATTAACCATAGTATGAGCACACGTGCTCTCCAAAAGTCACTACACTCTTATCTTTTGAACGAACTTATTAAATATTTATATTGTTTTTTCCGTTGTTGGATAATTTCGTGGGTATTGCCCGTCCCTCCCTCCCTTTCGTTTTTTATGAACGAGCACAAGGGCCTTTGCAAAGGTAAATCGTAACAATTATTATTTATTACGCATGTGGATTAACGTTCTTATGTTCAAACTAGATGAGCCGTTACAAACACTTTACAAAACATCCTACCTTTGGGCGCCAATTTTTTTCCTGAAGGGGCGACAAGTTTGGTAGAAACCGTCAGAGACAAAGCTTCTTTCCTGAAGGTAATTTTGGGGCGCCAAGTTTGGCAGAAACCGTCAGGGACAAAGCTTTTTGTCCTGAAGGTAATTTTGGGGCGCCAATTCTTGTTCTGAAGGGGCGTCAAGTTTGGTAGAAACCGTCAGGGACAAAGCTTTTTCTCGTGAAGGTAAATCGGGGACGCAATTTTTTACTTGAAGGGGCCCTAAGTTTGGTAGTAACCGTCAGGGACAAAGCTTTTTTTATGAAGGTATTTTTTTGGGCCCCAACTTCTTTTTTTGTAGGGGCGCCAAGTTGAAACCGCCAGGGAAAAAGCTTTCCTTTGATGGTGCCTTATTGGCAGGGACAAAGCTTTTTTTCCCGAAGATAATCTTGGGGCGCCAGACAAAGCCTTTTTTCCTGAAGGTAATCTTGGGGCGCCAATTTTGTGTTTAAGAGGCGCCAAGTTTGGTAGAAACTGTCAGGGACAAAGCTTTTTCTCGTGAAGGTAAATCGGGGACGCAATTTTTTACTTGAAGGGGCGCTAAGTTTTGGTAGGAACCGTCAGGGACAAAGCTTTTTTTATGAATTTGCCAAAAATTACCGAGGAACTCTTAAGGAACACAGGAGGAACTCCCAAGGAACTCTGGAGGAACTCCGAGTAACTCCGGAGGAACTCCGAGGAACTCTTTGCAAAAAGGAACTCTTTTGTACAAATTTCAGGCGCGGTCAACCCCCTCGCTCAAAGCTTATGTTCGTCAACTTAGGGCTTCTTCCCCTACTTTGTTATACAATAATTTATTTTAGATAAAAATGTTTATGTATGGCATTTTCCCAGTAAATTACGTGCCGTCCCGGGAATAAACTCATAGATCTATAGTATTACTGATACTAATTATTAGTATTATACTAAAGATAAGGTTAGTATACTATTAGTATCTATTAGTATACCCAAGTATGTACAGTTGGACCCACAAAAAATGCAAGTTTTAAATATACCAAAATGTCAATTTTATTATTTTATAGTTTAAATAAGATTTTAAGAAAGAGGTTAGAATAATTTGACATATTGACGGTTTTTCTTTAAGTTTATTAATAGTCTTATGGGAGGATTGGTGTATTGGACTACCGCGTCGTACTTGGCGAGTTTACTACACAAATAGCGTGAGTTCGATTCTCACCGGCGCTGATTTGCCTTTTTCAGTTAATTAATAATTGAGATTTGGCGAAGGCGTAAGTGAAGCGGACACTCCTTATACATTGGTTCGAAAGTCAATTAAAGCCGGTGTTTCCCTCTACTACTAGCCCACACAAGTCCTGGAGTTAGGGGATGCTTAATTAAGTAGAATAGTACGAGGTTAAACAAAATGAGTCTCTAATAAGTTATTACAGATAATGCGTGAATGCTAATAATGTTAAATAACAGTAACTGCTGGTATATGAATCTGGAAGAAATAGAAAACTATCAAATATAGAGGTTTCAGATCTGCAGAAGCAAGAAGTCTCCCTAAGATGGTTATTTTTATGTAAATATTTCTTTTTTTTACAAACTTAGTGAAGAGCCCCTAGAACAATTCAAAGTTTATTTGCGCCTCTCCATGAATCTGTATACCAAATAAATAAATAAATGTCGAATAATAAAATGTATAATAAATAATAAACTGAAAAAAAAATATTTAGAATATAAATCATATAATCATATAAAAAATTTAAACAATATTTAGTAAATCTTATGGGAAATAAAACTTTGAACTCCTTAGTAATGAAATATATAAATTATGAAAATTATGATTTTCGTTTAACCCTAAGGTTTTTTTGCTGCATACAAATTTCCAATCTCGGAATTATTTATGCGACGGCGGACGGTGGTTTTCGACCCAGGAGTATTTGTAACGTTTATAGCCTGCACCGCGTCTCGTATAGGGTGTTCTCTTAAATAATTAAGTAAATTTTCACTTTTTTTCCCGAGCCTCTACGCCTTTTAACCGTTTCCTCCTGTATCCATTTTTCTTCAATCTTAACTAAACTCTCCCATAACAGTCTCTACTTTTTTTCTGTTGGGTTGGCAACATACAAAAGCCTATCTCTTGACGTTTTGCGTGCAGATGTCAATGTCGATTTAATGTTTAATTTTTTACAAAATTTTGTGTTTGGGTTATTTTTTACCGTGTTAAAATTGTGGACTGGTTAATTGCAGTGAAAAAAAAAATATATCAAAATATCATTTGTTCTTAGAATTTTAAACATAGTGTAAACTGTAATGCCAACCCAAAACAAAAATCCCTAAATCAGTCATCAATTTAAATGTAAGTTTTTTTAAATTTTAGAGCAAAATAGAAAAAATTGTATAAAGCACTCCTTTTATAACACGTTTTTAGAGCACTAGTACTTTAGAAAACTCGCCACAAGCGGCTCATTTTCTAAACTTGTACTCTTGCGCTAAAAACGTATGTTATGAAACTAGTACTTTAATATACTATAATAGATAGATAAATAGATAGAAATAATAATTATTAAAATCAATATAAATAAACTTATTGAATGAATCTATTAATGTTTAAAAACCAATGGATACCTACGTTTTCACATATCTTTTTAACCTAAAACTGTCTGTCTTATGCGTTGAAATGAATTTGTGTCAATGTAATGCAAAAATCGTATTATGACCACTCGATATATTATATTTTTTACGAACTGTTAAAACCTTGATTTTAAATCACTTGCAAGTTTAATTAAAAATACTGACTTTTCAATAAGACAAACATATCTACAAATCATGTTCGTGTTCAAATAAATATATCTGAACGAATACTAGAGCACTAACAATAATTAATATTGTTGGTATTAAACATTGTTTTAAACATATCTAGGAATATATTTAAAATAAACGCAGTTATATTCAAATAATATAATAAACTAAGTTTAATTATAATATTTCTTGTTCTTTTTATATAAAATAATGAAAAAATCTTGCTATCAAGAACACTTTAATAAAAAACTAAATATATATGAACAGTTTCAACGTTTCGAAGGTATTTGTCCCTTCTTCTTCAGGGTAAAAATTAAAATAGAAATAAAAAATTATATAAAGTTAAAATCTAATTGTCAAAAAACTGATAGATGAAAATTAATTAAAATAGGTAAAGGTGTAAAGGTGTATAGATGTATAAAGTACAGGTATAAGTGTTTAGTTAAATATTATTAAATAATGAATTTTGTATATTTTTATTTATTTTTTGTCAATTGGTTTTTTACTTATTTACATATCTTACTTTTACTTTATACACTTATACATCTATACACCTTTACCTATTTTAATTAATTTTCATCTATCAGTTTTTTAGAAGTTAACTTTTATTCAGTTTTTCGTTCTTTTTTAATTATTTTAACGATTTATCAAGAATTTTATTAAAAATTCTTTATTTAGGCAAATTTTTAAACTTTGGTAAGGTATTAATAATATTTTTTAGGCAAAGAAGATATAGCGGATAAGTATTATTTTAAACACAATACCTTACCAGCGCATCTATAAATAGGTGCGCCTGATAAGAACATTTTAATTTTATTTTCTGTTTTAGATTTTTTATCGATATAAATAACACTACCCGACAATTTGAAAGTTTTGAAATATACTATTTATGATATATATTGGGTCTAGAAGTGTTTTTTCCCCTGATTTCATATCCGTTTTCAGAATTTTTCTGTCACGTCACAGTTTTGATATACAGGGCGTTTTATAATAAAAAAGGCATTTTTTTAAATGTCGGGGAATTTTACATTTATAAATATTTTTTTTTCAAATTTGGTACACTTGTTAAAAATTTGTGTGCTTTTCGAATATATTAAAAAAATTTTAAATATCGATTGTCATTTGTTTTTTATAATAAAAAGAAAAAGTTTTTTCGTTGCCAAAATTTCAAAAGATGGAATTTTTCGATGTAACTATGAAAAAAACACTCTGTATTTATCTGGCTTCATTTCTATTTCTATTTTTTTTGAAGGACCTTCTGGAAGCGGCGCAATATTAATTTTAAGTCCGTTATGTCAGCTATTTTAACAGCAATTTGCATAGTTCAAGAACAATAAGTAGGCTTTGGACCAGAATTTGACATTTTAAGTCAATGTTTAATTTACTTCTTAAGATACAGTTTATTTATGTTTAAAAAGTTAACCTTATTTATTTTTATCATTTATTTGTTTATTTTATTACATCGGCACTTAGTGCTACTAAGAGTGCCGATGTATTGAAATCTTCGCCGAAAAGTCAAAATCTTTGACCACGTTTTTTTCACATTTCTCGACGTTTTAGACCATTCTGAGTCGAAAGCAGTAAAAAAAATTTTTGCGTCCGTCTGTCTGTCTGTCTGGCTGGGTGTAAACTCTAACTCCATTTCTACATGAGATATCGACTTGCAGTTTTTGGCATATTGTTTCTTATCGCTGATTAGATTTTGGGGGTAAACGATTGGGGTAAGGGGGTAAAAATAGGGTAAAACTCCTATTTTTAGCGTTTTTTGTTTATAATTAAGACAATTATTATTGTATTTGATTAATTTAGCACTTATATAAAAGATAATTTTAAATTGGCCAAAAAATGTTATAAACAACGTTTTTCTAAAACGCACTGTTTTCGAGATATTGGCGTTTAAAGCAGTAAAAGGTTTTTTTAGCATATTTCAAATATTTATAACCCGATTTCAAAAAATTATATTTTAAATAAAGCTCTTTTTAAGTTTTTTTGTTTAGTGTACAATAGTGCCGATGTTTTGACAGGGTGCTTGCAACGTTTCATCTAGTTAATTGATTGAATAATTTAACTTGACTTAAAACGTCAAATTTTTGTACAAAGCTTACTTATTGTTCTTAAAGTATGCAAAACGCTGTTAAAATATTTGACATAATTGACTTAAAATTGATATTGTGCCGCTTCCAGAAGTTCCTTAAAAAAAATTGAAACCAAATTAAAGCCATATAAATACAGAGTGTTTTTTTGTTAGTTACATCGAAAAATTCCATCTTTTGAAATTTTGGCAACGAAAAAACTTTTTCTTTTTATTATAAAAAACAAATGACAATCGATATTTAATTTTTTTTTTTTAAATATTCGAAAAGCACACAAATTTTTAACAAGTATACCAAATTTAAAAACAAAAATATTCATAAATGTGAAATCTCCCGACGTTCAAAAAAATGCCTATTTTTATTATAAAACACCTTGTATATCAAAATTGTGACGTGATGGAAGAATTCTAAAAACGGATTTAAAATCAGGAGAAAAAATACTTCTAGACCCTATATATTTCATCAATAGTATATAAATCATGTCGGGTAGTGTAATCATTGAGGCTCAAATTAATAATACTATAAATACGCCTCAAATAAATTATAGATTCTATTTTTTTTTTGCCATAACATAAAGTTTTTCTCTCCCTGGGTCGCACGAAAGTAAAATATTAAAATTAATTTTTTAATATAAGTAGAACTTGACCAATTAATTTTTAATTTGCTTTTTGTCACTTAATGCCATGCAGTCTACCTGTTAACTTCTTGTTTACATTGTAACAGAGAGTATTGAACCTTTTGAATTTCACGGTTATGCTTGAGTAAATGGCAATCGTTGAATATATTATACAGGGTGTCCCAGAATGTTTCCAAAATCTCTTAGGGGTCGTCAAAATAATGGCACAAGTTCATATAATATTTCTGATTACGGCCCATCCATCTACTCTGAGATATTTTCCCCCAAGATGTAATAAAAAAATCAATTTTTTTTATACCATTTTTACTTTTTAATATTTTTTAACATTTTTTTTGGGGTTGTTTAAGAAACTTAATGCGAATCAAATGATTTTAACAACAGTTTCAAAAGTTATCGGAAAAGTCAGGGGCGGACTTCCGTTGTGGTTACAAAACCCTAAGTTTTCTTAATAAATAAGATTACCGTAATTTTGGACATTAGGAAACGTTCAAGTATTACGTAACGCAAATTGTACCAAAATTCATATACTTCATACCTCGGTTCTCGCGTTATTCAAGGCTGTAGAGGTTTCATATTTTGGCTACCCCCCTAACACACCCCCTATTAGGGGGGGGTAGCCAAAATATGAAATCTCTATAATCTATAATAACGCAAGAACCGGGGTATGATTGTATGAATTTTGGTACAATTTGCGTTACGTGATACTTGAACGTTCCCTTAACAAAGTAAGCGTGTGAATGGTCGTGATTATACTTAGTATTATGGGTAGTACCTATGCTAAAGGGTGTGTCATAGAAAAAAATCCGTATTTTGATATCAGGAAACACTTGAAGAAGAAGAAGAAGAAGAAGAAGAAGAAGAAGAACAATGAATTTATTTAAAAACGGCTTCGTGAGCGATTTCAATTTTTGTCAAAAACTGTTTGGAAATGTCCCAAAAACAACCTAAAATAAAAAAATCCGGGGTGGTTTGACTTTCCATTTAACTTGGTTTAGGGCTAACCGTGGTAGAATGACACTTGACTAAAAACGTGTTATGAAACGAGTGCTTTATACAATTTTTTCTATTTTGCTCTAAAATTTAAAAAACTTATATTTAAATTGATGACTGATTTAGGGATTTTTGTTTTGGGTTGGCATTACAGTTTACACTATGTTTAAAATTCTAAGAACAAATGATATTTTGACATATTTTACAGTCATCTCTTCTTTTTTCACTGCAATTAACCAGTCCACAATTTTAACACGGTAAAAAATAATCCAAAAACAAAATTTTGTAAAAAATTAAACTTTAAATCGACATTGACATTTGCACGCAAAACGTCAAAAGATAGGCTTTTGTATGTTGTCAACCCAACAGTAAAAAAAGTAGAGACCTCTTATGGGCCTATAAGAACACGCAAAATGCCTGTGATTATGAGCTTATAAGAGTCGCAAAATAGAAAAAATATATATTTTGGGTTGGTATATGTTTATGTTTGTTTTTAACCTCGTACTATTCTACTTAATTAAGCATCCCCTAAGTCCAGGACTTGTGTGGGCTAGTAGTAGAGGGAACCACCGGCTTTAATTGACTTTCGAACCAATATATCTAGGGAGTACGCCTTCGCCAAATTTCAATTATTAATTAACTGAAAAAGGCAATCGGCGCCAGTGCTTTAGGCAATTTGTTATTGATAAGGTTACACACCCGACATATCTGTAAAAGGCCAAAAACCGCAGATAATTTAAAAAAGCAATATTTTTCAATTATTCTTGAAGGGTTACCTTGTTTAGTCCATATATCGGCAAAGTTTTATACTCTTCGAATCAGTACTCCTAGAAGATGTATTATAATACACTGCCCAGTAAAAGAGCTTTCCCATTTTTCACCTCCGCGCGTTAAATGGATTTTTTTATTATCAGATTCACTTTCAGTAACCTCAAAAACCTTAGCATACCAATTTTCACGAAAACTACTCTCTGCCCCTTTGGGGGTGAAGTTAGAATTTTGTTATAATCAGATTCCCTTTCAACAACCTCAAAAACCCCAATATACCAATTTTCACGAAAACTACCCCTCACCCCTCAGGGGGTGGATTTAGAATATTTTTATTATTAGATTCACTTTCAGCAACCTCAAAAACCCCAATACACCAGTTTTCACGAAAACTACCCCCCACCCCTCAGGGGGTGGGTTTAGAATTTTTTTATTATCAGAATCACTTTCAGAAACCTCAAAAACCCCAATATACCAGTTTTCACAAAAACTATCTCCCACCCCTCAGGGGGTAAAATTAGAAAAAAGTTATTATCAGATTCAAATTCGTCAACCCCAAAAGCCCCTATATGCCAATTTTGAAGAAAATATTTTAAAATATTTACCCCCTCACCCCCTTGGGGGTGGAGTTAAAATTTTTTTATTATCAGATTCAATTTTAGCAACCTCAAAAACCCCTATATAGCAATTTTCAATTTTTTAAAAAAAAAATGTATTTTTGCCCATTTGCCCCCCCTTGCCGCACCCCAATGTTCACCAAAAACAATCCCGAGCGAGAACTTTGGGTAACATACCTGTATGCCAAATTTCAAGTCTCTAACTTAAATCGTTCTTAAGTTATCGTGCCCACAAGAATTCCCGGACAGACCGATCGACCGACCGCCCGATCGACCGAGCGAATTTTTTTTTTCTTGAAATTGATTTATATCGACATAAAACGTCATAAAACGCACAAATACGCAAAAAAATTTTTTGAAAATTTCTGCACGAATACGTTTTTCTAATGTTAGAAAACTGTATAAAAGTACGTTATAAAATATGTGCAAATTTCCCGCTTTTTAACGTTAGAATCTAACGTTAGTTACAAACGTTAATCTAACGTTAGATTTTTAAGTTACAAATACGTTATAATATATTATATTAATAATGGAAATTTAACATATATTTAAAGTTAGAATAAGGTTAGAAAAATGTTATAATTTGGTTAGGAAACTAACGTTAGATTTATGTATTTTATAACGTTTTTGTCAAACGTTAGTTTTTAAGGTTAGATTTATATATTTTATTACGTTTTTGTCAAACGTTAGTTTTTAAGGTTAGAAATATATATTTTACAACGTTTTTGTATAACGTTTGAGACTAAACATAAAAATGTCACTAATCTAATGTTATGTTAAGTTAGATTTATGTACTTTTCTACCAGGGTAAGTTCTTACAAAAATAAAATTATATCTGTCAAGAGTATAAACTATGAAACACGAAGCACTGTAAATCTTCGCGGCTTGTTTTAAATAAAATTAAATCGGAAATGGAAGTCGATGGCCTCCGGAAATCGTACAAGGTTTTTCGACTTTATTATTAACATGAAAACTGGGGATTGTGACCGTCACATTAGCAACACTATGTGATTTATTGACATCAGCTTATAAGCAATGATTTTATTAAGTGAATATGTGTACCCACGCTAGAAGCAGGCCTAGTTTTATCCAATGTATGACTGGCTAGGTTTGGACCCTGGTAGAAATTTAACGTTAGAATAACGTTTTTATAACGTTAGAAAACTGAATAAAAGTACGTTATAAAATATGTACAAATGTCCCGCTTTTTAACGTTAGAATCTAACGTTAGTTACAAACGTTAATCTAACGTTAGATTTTTAAGTACGTTTAATTTCTAACTTTCGGAGGGGGCGTGGCCAACTAGGAAATTTATACCTGCATCATAAAATGGCAGCTGAGACAAATTTATTCATATAAATAAATCTTAGTATATTTTAGAAATCATAATATTTTTAAACATAATTTCGTTACATTTACGTTATATTTTTCGTGTAATATGCTGTTATACTTCGATAAATACGTTTACCTCTCAGAAAAACTTTATATTTAGTTAGTTAATATTTATTTATACATTCAGAATCTTAAAATATTTTTTCAATTCTAATACAGCGTTGCCAGACTTACTATAATTTTTACTTTTGGGGGATATTTTCTTAAACTTATTGTAGAAATATTAAATAATTTTCAAACCTAGGCGTATGGCTGTCCAAACAATGGAAATTTAAAAAATATTTAAAGTTAGAATAAGGTTAGAAAAAGGTTAGAATTTAGTTGGAAAACTAACGTTAGATTTATGTATTTTATAACGTTAACGTCAAACGTTAGTTTTTAAGGTTAGATTTATATATTTTATAACGTTTTTGTATAACTTTTGAGACTAAACATAAAAATGTCACTAATTTAATGTTATGTTAAGTTAGATTTGTGTACTTTTCTACCTGGGTACGCATTTTACCGGCAAAAGTCCAAACGAAATGTGCCTCCGAAACTAAGTATTTTTAGTACATGTTTATCTAAAATTATTTCGTAGGATGGATTATTTTATAACCAGTATTAACAAAAATCTATGAGGCACCGCGGCGCGCCGTTTGAGCCAAAATACAATTTTCTGACATAAATATTTTTCAACTCGATATAAAAATTTTATGTTATATAAAATTTTGTGATTATATGTGCAGAAATGCACGTGTGATGAATATTTTTCATTATATAAAAATATTTTTCCCGTGTGATAAATATATTTTGTGTGTGAAATATTTTTCACGCGTGATAATCATTATTTGTTAAATTATATAAAATTTTGATTTGTGACTTTTTTTTACGTGTCAAAAATATTTTTTCTACGAGCGTACGGTAAGATGTCTTTTTCCGCACGCATATGCGTGTGGAAAGAAGGTCTTTTCCGCATGCATATTTTTTTCATAAAAACAAATAGCTTGATCAAACATTATTGACTAAGACACTTGTTTCCATGGCGACCGATCAACATGATCGCGTCATAACGTCCATGATACTGCAATACCGCTTAACGTCCAACTGCAAAACCGCGTAACGTCTAACTGCAAAACCGCGTAAGGTTTAGAAACAAAATTTTACAGGAAAAGGAAAAACTTATTATATTAATGATTAACAGAAAAGTAACGCGTTTTAAAGTAAAAATATTATACTTTAAGCTGGCTAATAAAATATTTATTAAACTAAAATATTATAACAATGATATACCAATAGTATTACTGAATTTTATGTCTTCATTATTTTCTTCTTTTGGTTTATTTGGAGCTCTATTTTCTATACAATACCGAATAGTCCACTCTTTTATTCCGAGTGTGTTAAGGAACATACTTTTGCAAACCCTTTTCTTTTGATCGTTAATTTTCAGGTAGTATTTTCTTGATTCGGATCTTCTCGAAACATTTTCATTTAATTTCTTCTTCTTAATGGTTCCTTCTACGTCTATCATTGATAATAAAAACACATTCTTCTACCCCCACGTCATTTTCCAAAAATCTTTAAATAAATCTTCTCTGTTCTTTTCTGTAAACATATTACAGTTGAATACGTTCGTATTTTTACAATATTCTGATATACATGCAGGTCCTAACTTCCTTTCTTCTTTTGATACATCCTGGACAATTTTTTCATTCTGTTTTCTAAACCTGGTGTATTCCTGGCCCATCATTCTCTGCTTTTTGTTTAATTCCCTTTTCCACTGTGCTGAATCGGCTTTTTTCTTCCTTTTTCTAATTTTCTTGCAGTCCTCTGGATCTACATGCATTTTCATCTCAGGATCCGCCTCACTCACTTTCTATTATTTCTAAGCATAAATCCATTGTATATGCGTTATTAAAAAATACAATTAAAAATTCATACGTCAAATTGTTGTCAACGCGGTTTCAAATAAATATCTGACCTACTTGATGAATTTTTAAATGAGAAATAATAAATTTAAAAAGCTTAAAAGGCTTTTTAAAATGGTTATTTCTCACAAATATTAACTCAATATACGCCATTAATTGTGTAGATCACGCTTGTGCAAAATCTTGATTTTGCTACTTTCATTAGTTACGCGGTATTGCAGTTAGACGTTACGCGGTTTTGCAATTGGACGTTAAGCGGTATGGAGATTTCTCCCGTTAGATTAGACAGGGACAAAAGTTCTACCCAAAAAGGATAGAAGACATACATACACTCCCACTTCCACCCAACCAAACAAATTCTGTATTTGTTCTTTGTTGAACAAATACAATATTTACTTGGCCGGGCGAATATTATTTTTATTAAAGAAATTACTGGCGCCATCTAAATTTTAGTAGAATTATCTTATTCTACAGATTCACATTAGCTATGTTCGTTCGTTGTATGAAAAACAAATACAGTATTTATTTGGTTGGCTGGAAAGTGTAGCACAAATGAGATAGAGATAGGGTAGACGTCTTTTGTTTCATAATTCTAGTTGTAGAGAGCTCCATTGCAGTATCATGGACGATAAGCTAGTTTGTTCGTGTCAATTGTATTGCCAATTTTAATTGTAAGTTTTTATAAAAGAAAATGATGAACCTTAAATAAAAATATGAAAGTTACCTGGGTATGTATTCTCGGGCTCGAGAGAACGCATTCCCGGGAGAAAGGTAGCGTGGGTTGCATATTCTTTCTCTCGAAACGCAAAACTACTTATTCTTGAACTTCACTTCGCACGAAAATTGAGGAACTTTACTTCTACTACTCGGGATCGTGAGAAGCGGTCGTTCACGGAAATTTTGACATATAAGTTAGTCGCGCGCATTCGAACATAACCCTATTTTTGCTTTGGTTTTGTGTTGTTAATTTGAATACCGTTTTGTTTTATAATAGTTAATCGTAATTAATAAAAGATTTTTTATATTTATAAATTATTATACATATTATGATAATAATAATATAACGATGGATGATTTGGAAATTGTGGGGGCTGTTGCCCTTTTGGGAGATTAATAAAATTTAGAAGGATTTTTTTTGCTGACTGCTAGTTGGCGCAGATCTTTTTCTGGTTTTATTTTCAGTAATTTCTTACTAATAATATATTATACTTCTATATATATTCTATATATATTCTATATATATATTCTATATTAAAAAAATATTTAAACCTCAGCACTTGTTTACAAAAAAAGTAAATTAATGACAGCTTGTCACAAGCTGCTTGTACACGCAAACTCGTGCGCATAATCTGATTGGTTAAAATCCACTAAAATACTTGGCAACGCTGCTGCCGGCTGCAGAGATCCCATCACGCTCCCTGCTCTTCAAGAATAGCATTTTTTAACTTTGGGGAACTTTGATATGATGTGATCAGTTCCCTTCCTACGAAAATTGTTCACGTTCTCTCGAGCCCAAGAATAGATACCCTGAAGGAATAATAGAAATGACAAATGCAAATGAAAACTGCAACAAAGTTATTAATGTTAAACCAAAATAGAATTGGTAATAACTAATGTTAGATTATTTCTATCGTGTTATTCTTGATATATTTATTCATAAAATAATAAAAATGTTTAAATTTCTTAATTGTTAATTGTTTTTCTATTGGAAAAAATATGCAAATGCAATCTTGTGCGGAAAAGAGCCTCTTTCCACACTTGTTAGGAAAATAGCTTTTTACTACGACCTAGTTAGTAGTTAGTGCCTATTTTTCACCCGTTGCCTATGACAACGGTTGGGAAGTGACAAATAGCTGATTCTACATATCAGAAAATAAGCAAACGTCTAACACATAACCTCAAATTGATAAACTAATTTTAAGATTTTTGCGTTTTTTGGACGTTTAGGTATTAGGTCGTAGGAAAAATAGTATACGCACCTCGACGCAAACCATTTCAGTGCACATTTTTTAATTTTTTTCGTTTTTGATTTTAATGAACTATAGGGGAAAGTATTATTTTGTTGGAAGCATTTTTTTTTAAATCTGTTCTATATTTTTTAAAGACTTTAAATATTAAAAAATAAACAAGCCGTGAAGATATGTTATGCTAGCATTCCATTATACACTAATCACAGTAAAACAAACAAAAATTTTTCAAAAATTTTGTTTTATTTTTGCGAAAAACAAAAAAAAACAACTATTTTGTTTTTTTGGAGATTACTTTTTTGTTTTGTTCTAAAAATGTATAAAATTTTCAAAATTTTGTTCTAAATTTGTTCTATTTTAAATTATTTGTCTTAAAATCCCAAAAAATTGATAATTTTAATTTGTAAGCCATGATTTTTTTTTGCTCCGTGTAGTGTGTCATTGGTATTTATTTATTCTAAACTAAAATTAAATGATTGACAGGTATTAATGAAACTATTTCGTGGTTAAGATCTATAACCTTGATTATTTAGCATACGTTAAGGTTATTAATATTATGCATATTACGGAAACAAATTAGCTCTTAATAGACTACTGGCCTAAAAACCCAAAAAGGTTAGGGGCATAGCCATTTTAAAGGCTGTAGAATATGTTGGTGTGCGAATCTGTCAATGTTTTGCTTGCCCATTTTGATTTTTTTTTTAATTTCAGGAAAGCCTTGCATTCGTGTGACAAATTTCAAAATATGCGTATTTTTGCGTTTCATGTCGTTATATGTCGATGTAAATCAATAAAAAAAAAATTGCCAGTCGGTCAGTCGATAGGTCGTTCTGGCATACAGGTATTTTACCAAAATCTCGCTTTAATTGTTTTTGGTAAACATTGGGGTGGGGCAAGGAAGGCAAACGGGGAAAAATACATTTGTTTAGTTTTCATCCTGTATATAGTAGATTTTGATAAGTCCCTTTTGCGGACAAATATAAGGTTTCGTGCGCATGACGTACTAGCTGGCTTCAAGCGATATTTCAGTAGTTTGAAAGAGTTCGTAAAACAACACGGTCCGCACAATACGTTAAATTCGGAGGGGCGCGATACTCACGCCACTTTCTCTTCCAAAGAACAAAAATAACAATAGTTATTCGTAATGAATCACGCTATGGAAAATACATCCAATAAATAACATTTCGCGTAGAACGAGTTGCAAATAGGGCTTACGCCATTTCTCCGAGGAAACATCATCTTGGGCCCAAGTACAAGAAGACACCTGGAACAATACAAGTAAGTCCCTTTTGCCTCACGTCACAAAGGTCCTTCGATAAAACACCCCAGCGGTTAACAACATTTTTTTTACAAACATTTGAAAATAGTTATACCGGGTGAGTTTTATTAAATTAAAATTAATCTTCATTCGATAAAAACGAAACTTTGGTGATTTATATAATTTTACATTGGCTATAAAATGGCGGATTAATTTTTTTTTGTTTCACTTTATGAGTGTATCTCGTTTTTATACGATAAAAACGAAAAAGAAAAAAAAGTAAAAAAAAATCAGTTTTTTATGCATACAGGGTGTATTTGAAATAGGGTAGGAAATTTTAACAGGTGATTCTAAATGATAAAATATGACAAAAAGTTCCTATAAACGTATGTCTAAAAATGCGTCATAAGGGAGCTACGCTCCTTTGAAATTGGCTAAAAAAATCGGTTTTTATTTAATAACTCAGGAACCCTTTGAGATATGTTAACGAGGATTTGTACGTGAATTAATACTAATAAGGCCCATCTTTGTTTGTCATTTTCACGTACTTATTTAAACCAGGGGTGTGCGAAACGGGGGGCCTTATCAGTTTTTTGTCCCAAACTTTTTTCTGTGTAACTTTTTTGCAATTTTATTTTTGTAATGTGATTGCCCAGGTCAAAATACATAAAAAAGGTACTCTTGTTGTAATACTGTAGGATTAACCGTTTTCGAGAAAAAATCATTTGAAGGTGAAATTCCACGGTTCAAGGACGAAAAATTAAATACTAAAATGTGGAAAACCAAAATTTTAATGATGCAATGTTATTCTACATCAAAAACTAAGAAAAAAAGTTTCCATACATGTAGGTCGAAAAAACGCTTTTAAAGCTACCATGGCCCTTTAAAAATGGTGCATATTTAGGAGACCATAGCTTCATTAGGATTGATGTTTGGAAGTACCTGTATATGAGTTTTTTTTCTTAGTTTTTAATGTACATTCGCCCTGCATCATTAAAATTTTGGTTTTCAACATTTTAGTATTTAATTTTTCGTCCTCGGACCGTGGAATTTCACCTTCAAATGAATTTTTCTCGTAAACGGTTAATCCTACAGTATTACAACAAGAGTACCTTTTTTATGTAATTTGACCTGAGGAATCATATTTCAAAAATAAAATTGCAAAAAAGTTAAACAGAAAAAAGTTTGGGACAAAAAACTGATAAGCCCCCCCGTTTCGCACACCCCTGGTTGAAATAAATACATGAAAATAACACGCAAAAACCGGCCTTGGTAGGATTAGTTGACGTGCAAAACCTCGTTGATATATCTCAAAGGGTTCCTGAGTTATTAAATAAAAACCGATTTTCCTAGCCACTTTCAAAGGGGCACATTTTTAGACATATGTTTATAGGAACTTTTTGTCATATTTTATTATGTAGAATCACCTGTTAAAATTTCCTACGCTATTTCAAATACACCGTGTATGTATTTTCGGCTGAATTTAAAAATACACTGCCCAGTAAAAGAGCTTTCCCATTTTTTACCTCCGCTCGTGAAATGGTTTTTATTATTATCAAATTTCCTTTCGCAAGCTTAAAAAGTCCAATATGGATTTGGAAAAAAAATATTTTAAGATTCACTTTCAGCAACCTCAAAAACCTCAATATACCAATTTTCACGAAAACTACCCCCGCCCCTCAGGGGGGAATTTAAAAAAAAAATATATTAAGATCCAGTTTTAGCGCCCTCAAAAACTCAAAAATATCAATTTTCAAGAAAACTACAAAAATTTATTATCAGATTCAGTTTCGTCGACCCCAAAAACCCCTATATACCAGTTTTGACGAAATTATTGAAAACATTTCAAAATTCTTACCCCCTCAGCCCCGCAGGGGAAGAAAAAAATTATTATCAGATTCAACTTTAGCAACCCTATAAGCTTAAAAACCCCTATACAATTTTCAAATATAGCAGTTTTCAAATGTTTGTAAAAAAATGTATTTTCCCCAAGAGCATCGCACCTGCCCTCGATTTTTTTAATATCGCTTACCATTTTCGAGAAAAATGACGGGGTGGGAATTCGGGATCACCCTGTACAGTTGAATTCGAAAAAAAACAAGATTAAAAATTTAGTTGAGTAAATTCAATAATTACAATACAAAGCCGTTGTCATGTTGACAATATTTGTCAAAATTACTTATAATAATTAAAAAGAAATTATAAATGCGTTAAGAAATGTTAAGAAATCTCAAACTATTAGTATATTGGAAGCAGGATGTAAGGAAGTGATTGTGGCTAGTGATCTTTATAGAGACCTTTAATTGTGGCAAGGTTATTTAGTGTTTCGGAGAGTTGTGTTAAGATCATAGAAAAAAGAATAATGGTTAAGATTGAAGAAAAAATAGATGAGGGAGGAAAGGGCGTGCAGACTCGGAAAGAAAGAAGATATCAAATGAAATACAGGATGAACATTTACTTAATTATTTGAGAGAATACCATTTACAAGAAGCGGTGCATGCTATATATTGTATATGGAAGAACGACCTAGTCGAATGTACACCTTTTGCTGAAATTAATAATTATATATTTTGAAATTGTATATATATATATATATATTTTTGCAATAAACTTTTTCTATTCTATTCTATAAACAATACAAATTTTCCTGGGTCAAAAACCATCGCCTGTCGCCGCATCGATAGTTCCAAGATTAAAAAAGTGAAAAAAACCCCCGGAAAAACCTTTTTTTAAACGAAAATCATAATTTTCATAAATTATATGTTTGGTTAGTAGAGTTCAAATTTTTATTTTTTCATAAGATTTACTAAATATTGTGTTTTAATTTGTGATTTGATTAAATATTCTAAATGTATTTTTCAGTTTATTATTTATTATTATTATTTTTTTAATATTCGACATTATTCGCATGCATTTTCTGTGATAAACTTTGAAAAAACTGACAATTACTTGTAAAATTAATCTAACCTATTCCTTAAAATCTTACTTAAACTATAAAATAATTAGTAAAATTGACATTTTAGCATATTTAAATCTTGCGTTTTTTGTGGGTCCAACTGTACCATCGTTTTCATAATAAACGCTTACACCTAAAAATGTTACAGATTATATTGAACTTTATCAAGGTCTCTTTGACATTTATTTGTAAAATATTATTATGACATTACTTGTCAAAATAATTCACGTTAGTTATGCCGCAGCTTACAAATTATCAAAAATGTATTATAACAGCAAGAATAAATGACGGGATAAGTGTACGTGAAATAGCCACTGAATTAAATGTTGCAAGTAGCACTATAATGCGAGCAAAGAAAAAACTGGACAGATTAGCAGAAAGCTGGGTTCTGGTCGAAGTAGAATGAGTAGTGCAGAAGAAGATATGCAATTAATGAATTATCTGCGGGAAAACCCTTTCCATACCGGAGTCAGAGCGAGGGAAGAAACTAACTTTCCTGGGTCATAATGCTGAAGAATTACGACAGGCCATCATTGAGGCTTGGCACGCAAAAATTACACCAAATTACTTATCTTAAAATAAGTCACTCTTGATGATGTTT
Source organism: Brachypterus glaber (assembly GCA_958510825.1). Classification (NCBI taxonomy): domain Eukaryota; kingdom Metazoa; phylum Arthropoda; class Insecta; order Coleoptera; family Kateretidae; genus Brachypterus; species Brachypterus glaber. The sequence goes on along the minus strand of OY294044.1, from coordinate 3,932,417 downwards.
TTTTTCTTTATATTTTTGAAGACACTATTTTGAAGAAAAAAACATTATCCCATGAACCGTAAGAGTTGTACAAAAAGCGCTTAGTGTTTTGGGAGTTTAAAATCAAGCAGGGCAAGTTATAAAGAGTGACTTTTTTTGAGATCAAATCAAAAATAAAAAATAAATTCCTCTTTGTAACTCTATCTGGAGACATACTGTATAAATATCATTTATAATAAAATTTGTTAACCTTTTTGCTTATAAGCATATATGCTTAAAGACAGTTATAGGACTTGCACTATATAATATAGACTGTACTTTAACCTTACTTAATTATTACGGAAAATGTCAGTGTTAATCTTAGTAAAGTACATATACCACAACTAAAAATTTAAAATGTTGGGGTACCTCAGGGTTCTGTGATGTGAGCGTTTTCTATGAAAATGATGGTACCTACTTATATAACTGTTTTTTATGATCAGCAGTAGCGTAATAATAAAATATATATTCAACAAAGTTCTCATCCTTGATTATAGTTAACAATGTAAATTGTTAAATACATATAGGAACTAATAAGTTCCTACTTCCTTAAAAACAAAATAATCCTTCAAAAGTATGACTTAACTGTTTGAAACCTTTTACAAATAAATATAGGAAGTTTATTGCCCTAGAGTGAAAAAAAAATATGTACAGGGTGGGCAAAAAAAAACTGGCCACTTTTTAAACCGTTATAACTTGTTTGCCTTTTGACTGATCTATTCAAAATTTCGAATGAATATGCTCAAAACATGTCAGATTCTGTAGGTGATTTTAATTATTTAAAATATTGTTATATTTTTCAGTAATAAAGCTTTTTCTAAACGAGTTATTTTAAAGCCGCGGGGGTTAGAGCAACATGTATAATTTAAAAAAAAATCGTCTTCATTATGCTAAATAGTCTTTCCTTAATAGTTATGTATGTTTTTTTTTAACTTAAGACTGTTTTTTATTTCAAAAAAAATGTAAGAAACCTTTAGCGCCGCAAGCCTAAATTTTTATGAATTTAAGCTTAAAAAAAGCTCGTTTCGGCGCCCCTTAATGCTTTTTCAGGAAAGGGAACGTTCAAATATTACGTAACGTAAATTTTGATCATTTTGGACCCCCACCCCTCCCCCCTGTAACGCTATTTTCCTATATCATTAACATGGGCGTAACACTCCAAAATGACCCCCATCCTAAGAGCGTTATGTAATACTTGAACGTTCCCAAAGGAGGCTTCAATCTCCCTGATTATATCATGAAAATGCGTATTTTGAAAAAAATATTTTCCCACAAGTTTTTCAATTATTTTATCCTGGGGGGGGGGTAATTTCCCCCATTACCCCTTCCCCGTGGATTCGCCCCTGATAAATTGTTCTTTTTAAAAACCTTTAATTTAATGTTATCTTTTTCCAAGGTCAATAAGTTTCGCTTCTAATCGCTAATTTGGGTCTCCTATACTTAACTCCCAGTAAATTCTACATATCTAGATAATAGTTGTTTACGTTACTAGTGAGATATATTAACCATAAAATTGAACCACTAGATCCACCAGAACTAAGTGGGTAATATCCAGTTATCGGCGAATTTCCAGTGCTCGCATAGGCGCCGCGTCGATATAATATTTACATTTTTATTTTGTTTTTTACATATAATTTAACCGAAGTTCTATAAACCGAGAATTATTTTAATTAATAACTTAAATATTTTAAGATTATGAATGTATAAATAAATATTAACTAACTAAATATAAAGTTTTTCTGAGAGGTAAACGTATTTATCGAAGTATAACAGCATATTACACGAAAAATATTTAGGGCCACCTAAAAAGATGGCTATTTTATATATAAATGTAACGAAATTATGTTTAAAAATATTATGATTGCTAAAATATATTAAGATTTATTTATATGAATAAATTTGTCTCCAGCTGCCATTTTATGATTCAGGTAGAAATTTCCTAGTTGGCCACGCCCCCTCCAAAGGTTAGAAATTAAACGTAATTATAACGTATTTCTAACTTAAAAATCTAACGTTAGATTAACGTTTGTAACTAACGTTAGATTCTAACGTTAAAAAACGGGACATTTGTACATATTTTATAACGTACTTTTATACGGTTTTCTAACATTAGAAAAACGTTATCCTAACGTTAAACTTCTACTAGGGTATATGTTGTTTATTTTGATCGTTACTAATATATGATATTAATATTTTGCAAAATACCTTTCAGTGTGCAAATTATTATTAATTATTGATACTAGTTTCTAGTGGAATACATTGACCCCTTGTGTAAGTGTGGTCAGTTTAGCGCGTCGGCATAATAAAATCTTCAAGTGCGGCACATCCATCCATGCGTTAAATCAAGTTCGAGGCTCGAGCTCTTGCAACATTTCTATTGTGTAAATATATGTAAAATAGTAGTATACAGTGCGGTCCAAAAGTCACCCCCCCCCTCTTAACTTTTGAACAAGTTGAGATATCGATTTAAAATTTAGAACTCCTAAATAAGACAACTTAAACTATATTTAAGCATATATTTGATACTTTTATCTCTTAAAATGTGGGCAGGGGGGCATGGGGGGAATATTTTTTAATAGAAAGGGGGGTCGTGTGATACATCATTTTAAAGCCATTAAAATTCTCTATATAACCATACATTTTTAAATTTTTTAAACATATTTTTTTTTTGATTTTTCAGTTTTTTGTGCTAAAAAAATAAATTTTTAAGTTTTTTTTTTGTTAATTTTTATTTATGTCAACTAAAATTAGTTTAAAAGTATAATTTACTTTTTTTCATTATGAAATGAGGCATTTTTAAAAAATTGTTTGGATTTTTTAGAGAAATTTTGACAAAAATACCCATTGTCAACCCTATTTTAAACCAAAAAAAAAAATGTTTAAAAAAAATTAAAAATATACAGTTAAATGTAGAATTTTATAAGCTTTAAAATGATGTATCACACGACCCACCTTTCCATTTAAAAAAATGTCGACCCATGCCCCCCTGCCCACATTTTAAGAGCTAAAAGTATCAAATATATGCTTAAAGATAGTTTAAGTTGTCTTATTTAAGAGTTCTAAATTTGAAGTCGATATCTAAACTCGTTCAAAAGTTAAGAGGGGGGGGGGACTTTTGGACCGCTCTGTATTTTACTTCCTTGTTTGTAAATATTGTCTGTAGACACTATTTTTTTTGACAAACTAGATGAAACGTTGCAAGCACCCTGTCAAACCATCAGCACTATTGGGAAAACTAATAACATGCTATTAGAACAGGGTAGCATAACATAATTACAATTTTACTAATTAATTAAGTACTATTCAGCGAAATGTTTGGGATATTTGGATACTTGGATGCAAGTTGAACTTATTAATTACAATTTTTGATTGATTTTAAAAACAAATGAATGGAAGCTTAAAATTTGTACACTAGAGCCATCTAGTTTGCAAATTTCAAACTAGGTGTTTTGTTTGATTTTAAATTCTGTATCTTTAAAACATTATATTCTAGCAAAAAACTGTATACAATATTTTTTATAGGGCTTAAAAAGAGCTTTTATTTAAAATATAATTTTTTGAAATCGGGTTATAAATATGTGAGATATGCTAAAAAAACCTTTTACTGCTTTAAACGCCAATATCTCGAAAACAATGCGTTTTAGGAAAACGTTGTTTATAACATTTTTTGACCAATTTAAAATTATCTTTTATATAAGTGCTAAATTAACCAAATACAATAATAATTGCCTTAATTATAAACAAAAAACGCTAAAAATAGGAGTTTTACCCTATTTTTACCCCCTTACCCCCAATCGTTTACCCCCAAAATCTAATCAGCTCTTCGGAATTCGATAAGAAACAATATGCAAAAAACCGCAAGTCGATATCTCATGTAGAAATGGAGTTAGAGAGTTTACACCCAGACAGACAGACAGACAGACAGACAGACGGACGCAAACATTTTTTTTACTGATTTGGAATGGTCTAAAACGTCGAGAAATGTGAAAAAAAACGTGGTCAAAGATTTTGACTTTTCGGCGAAGATTTCAATACATCGCCACTCTTAAACAATATAAAAAGTAGAATCTATAATTTATTTGAGGCGTATATATATTTATAGTATTATTAATTTGAGCCATTTCGCCTTAATGATTATTTATATCGATAAAAAATCTAAAACAGAAAATAATATTAAAATGTTCTTATCAGGCGCACCTATTTCTAGATGCGCTGGTAAGGTATTGCGTTTATTTTGTTAAATTTTGTAGAAATGCTCAGGGACAAAGCTTTTTTTCTTTGGAGGGTGAGAGTGATTTTTTGTTTTGGTAGGGGCGCCAAATTTTGTAGAATCGCTCAGGGACAAAGCTTTTTTTTTTTTCGGGCGCCAATTTTTGTAGAAACGCTCAGTTACAAAGCTTTTCTTTCCGATGGTGTTTTTGTTTGTTTTGGTAGGGGCGCCAAATTTATAAACGTTCAGGGACAAAGCTATTTTTCCGTAGGGGCGCCAAAGTGGGCGCCAAATTTAATAAAAGTTCTATCTCCCAAGAAAAATTCTATCTAGATCTACGCGCCTGGGTATCTATTCTTGGGCTCGAGAGAACGTGAACAATTTTCGTAGGAAGGGAACTGATCACATCATATCAAAGTTTCGAGAGAAAGAATATGCAACCCACACTACCTTTCTCCCGGGAATGCGTTCTCTCGAGCCCGAGAATACATACCCTGGTATCTGTGTATTACCCAGTGTAGGTACCTACCTAAGATGTGATGAGTAATTTTTGTTTACAATCTAAAAAACTGATTGACAGTGAATGCTTTTTAGAATTTTGACCATGACCTATGAATATAATTACCTTTTTATAATAATAAATAATTTATTAAAATAAAATATTATTATTTACTCTTAGAACATTTAGGTTAACTACCTTTAAGCAGTGCCGTAGCTATATTTAATTCTTCACCCGATTTTGGCACCTTCTTAGTTTTAGCATCCGGGACATTCCATGTCAGATCAACACACTAAAATGAAAAAATTTACTTGACCACCTCAGAATTTGATGAAATTTGGTATGAAGGTTGTCCTTAAAGAGATTAAGAAAAATGCCAATTTTTTTTTCAAATATCTCAAATGGTTTCAAAATTACGGCTATGTAAAATGTCCCAAAATCCGCCAAATAAACGTAACCGACATAGTTTGAAATCACCATAGCTTTTCTCCTAATTGAGCTAGAGAGATGGGAGTGGCGTCATTTTACTCAGTTTGAAATGCTCTTTCTTTTGATGTACAACACAACATACTTTGTTATAAAAAGTTTTTTTGAGAAATCAAAATCAAAATTTTGATTTTGATTTTTTCAAAAAGTGATTTTTTGAAAATTTTAAAAAAATTCCTATTAATAGTTTATACTTTTGGTAAGTGATTCTCAAAATTTCAAAGTGGGAGGCTAATGGGTTCATAGTTAAATAATAATTTTAAAAAAGGGTGTTTTATGAAATTGTTAGTCAGCCTACCTACTACAGATTTCTTTACTATATTGCATTAATCATGAACTTAAAATTAAATTTTTAACACTTACATCTTAGGCAAAAGTTATTCAGAACTTGATCATTTGTGAAATTTTTAGGGATCCTTTAGATGTTATTACATAAATCCTTCCTGTAGGAGTGGTGGGATCAACTTTACAAAGTACATCTGTCAGTGGTATTAATAGAACTTATATTTTAACTTAGTTGAGCACAAAAGATTGTTTAGTGAACAATGTTCACTATTAAACACCTACATTATGTCCTGATATCCTACTCATACCAACTGCAGATGTAGACTAAACAATATAACACAGACAGAAGAAAGAACTGAGAGTGAGCCTGTCTCAACTTGACTGTGAGGCTCTTGTCAGCTCATGAAAAATCAACAGACCTACTCGCTATTAGTCACCTTTCATGTCACAACTTGAAGAATCATCTAGAACAGACTCTGCTGATTGTTATTTATGTGTGTCTCCTTGTATAAATAAAATGCATTATAATGTTATAAAAACTATTTCAAACTTAACTAAAAAATATATTATTTTGTAAATAACTAAATTGTTATCTTAGAGGCAACATAATTATGGTAATAATCACCATCGTAAATAAATTAAGTAAAGTTAGGGTACATAGTATTAAACTGAAACAAAAACTTTTAAAACACCCTTTTTTAAAATTATTATTTAACTATGAACCCATTAGCCTCCCACTTAGAAATTGTGAGAATCACTTACCAAAAGTATAAACTATTAATAGGATTTTTTTTAAAATTTTCAAAAAATCACTTTTTGAAAAAATCAAAATCAAAATTTTGATTTTGATTTCTCAAAAAAACTTTTTATAACAAAGTATGTTGTGTTGTACATCAAAAGAAAGAGCATTTCAAACTGAGTAAAATGACGCCACTCCCATCTCTCTAGCTCAATTAGGAGAAAAGCTATGGTGATTTCAAACTATGTCGGTTACGCTTTTTAGGCGGATTTTGGGAAACTTTACATAGCTGTAATTTTGAAACCGTTTGAGATATTTGAAAAAAAAATGGCATTTTTCTTAATCTCTATGAGGACAACCTTCATACCAAATTTCATCAAATTCTGAGATGGTCAGGTTTATAGCCTGTGTTGATCTGACACAGAATAGCCCATCCCTTAACCCGGCGGCGTGTGTGGTGGGGTGAAACCCAAACAAAATTGACACGAATGGTTAATCAGGCCTATTCACATGTACCATTGAAATCTATTCAATATTGACAAAAATTACAATACCATGCAATTTTAATACAGTTGACGTAAATGACCTTGCAATTTTCGTCAATATTGCCACAAATTTCAATCTCAATGGTACATGTGAATAGGCCTGAATATAATATAATATATTATATAAAAAACATAACATGTTATAATATTATTATAACATATGATTTGTCTCATTTTTTTTAAGTTAAAGCATAATCACCTTAGACTTGATATCAAGGGCGATTTTAAAAGAGGTTCAAGATGGCTTGATTGCTAAAATTTTAAAAAATAAATAAAATGCAAGCGCCTCTAGAAAAATTTAAAGAATTAGGTAACACGGATTTTTGCTCTAAATGAAATCATATTCTTTTAACTAATTTTGGATCACTGAGACCTAAATTAACTCAGGTTTCTAAGAAAAATGAGATAACAGTGGTGAAAATAATTATTTTAGCCCCGTTTTGTTCTAAAATTATTCTGGGGATATATTTGGATTCAGTGACTCAACATTTAATGTTTAATTTATTTAGATAGAGAAAAAATATTGAAAAAAACTAAGCAGAGGACGGGTTAGAGGAGGGGTGCATAAGAGGACAAGCTTAGAACTATGCACTAATGCTAAAAAACATCAAAAAGCATCACTAGGGGATTAAAAATGAATTAAAAATATATTATGTAATACGGTCCTTATAATGAAGTAAAATTTTCATCATGAACATGCATTTGAAAACCGAAAAAAAATACGCATTATTTTTATTTTTTGTTTTTAAATTGTCATAACTACATGTACTCAATTTTAAAAATTATTATGTGCTGGATTTTTTAACGTCAATTTCGGGTTCAGTGCCTTTAAATTGAAAACAAAAATATATTTATTCACAATCATACAGTAAAATGTCCTTTTTGTGCCTCATAAAAATTGCAAATATATCAATTTTATTTACTTTCTAACCAAGAGCAGAAGAAGATCTCTTTTCTTACCTGTTTTGGCTTTGGATTTTACCTCATAGATGGCGCGCTACGATTTACGATTGTCATTGAGAACAACATAACCAAACATTTGTTTAAATGTAATTATTATCCTAATATTTTATGTTTTATATGATTCTGACTAAAAAACTGTTCTAAACTCATAAGAAAATTATATTTGCAACCCTCTAGAAATGACAATTTGGCCTAGGCTGCGACTCGGTAAAGTCCAAACGCTTTAAGCTAGAGACTTGAAATTTGTCATACAGGTATGTTACCAAAAGTTCTCACTCGGGATTGTTTTTGGTAAACATTGGGGTGCGAGAAGGCAAATGGGGAAAAATACATTGTTTTTAGAAAAATTTGAAAATTGCCATATATGGGTTTTTGAGGTTGTTGAAATTGAATCTGATAAAAAAACTTTTCTAATTCCACCCCGAGGGGGTGAGGGGGTAAATATTTTTCAATATTATTAATATTTTCTTCAAAATTGGTATATAGGGGTTTTTGGGGTCGACGAATATGAATCTGATAATACTTTTTTCTAATTTCACCCCCTGAGGGATGGGGGTAGTTTTTTGTGAAAACTGGTGTATTGGGGTTTTTTAGGTTACTGAAAGTGAATCTGATAATAAAATTTTGCTAAATCCACCCCCTGAGGAGTGGGGGGTAGTTTTCGTGAAAATTGTTATATTGGGGTTTTTGAGGTTGTTGAAAGTGAATCTGATTATAAAAAAAATCTAACTTTACCCCTAAAGGGGCAGAGGGTAGTTTTCGTGAAAATTGGTATATTAAGGTTGTTATGGTTGCTGAAAGTGAATCTGATAATAAAAAATCCATTTACAGGCGGAGGTGAAAAATGGGAAAGCTCTTTTACTGGGCAGTGTATTTTATTATGTATTTCAACTCTTAAAATAAGTAGTAAGGTTTAAAAAATATTTTTTTTTTATTTTTTTTTTTAATTAATGGCTTAATTTGTTTAAAAACGTGTTTTTTTAATACCCTAAGGCCCACCCTTAAATGTTAGTTTTATTGGCAGTTACAGCATTGAAATCAGAACGTATTTTAATTACTTTTACTATCTACAGATACACGTGTATTACCAAATGTTCGCAGAAATCCATGAACTTGATTTGACATCTATTTAAATAAATAATTAATATTAATTATTAATGAATTATAACCAGAAAAAAAAATAAAAAATTAATAGCTAATCTGATCATGATACATTGTTTCTAATAAGTTTTGACGTGTTGAAGCCAAAAGTGATTTACATATCCTACATCATTAACGTCAATGTCAAACTTTTAAGAATTTTATTTTCGTCAATAATAATAAGTATTAATATTTTTCTACGATTGCTTTAGAATGTAATCAAATACACACACTTTTTAAACACAGAATGAATCCATTTTAGCTCTAGATACGGTATGAATATTCCGTATCAAGTGTTAGAATGAGCACATGTAGTGCCATCTCTTGTTTATAAAAGTAAAGAAAACTGTAGCAAAATTATCAAAAATATATTTATTTTACCATGAAATATTGAATAATTTAATGCAATTTAAAGTTTTGCGTCAAAATTACATAAAGTTTATTAGTTTTTCTTAATATTGGACCAGTTTTTTATCAATTAAGTTCAAAAAATTAAAACTGCTTCATATATTGTTAAATATTCAAACCTGACATCTGTCACAACAATCTGACATAACCTTCAATTTTTGCATTATAATTTGTAAATATGTGCTAAAATTAAATAAAAATCTTTTTTAAGTACTAATATGATAAAATTATTAAATAACATTAATTGCTTTATTTAAAAATATGTGTTTTGTTACATTTACAATGTCGAGTCACAAAAAACATTGTTTTTAACATTGTCCGCAGTTTAAAGCCATACAGTGTTTCATATTTGCAGTCGAAGAAAAAGTATAGTCTACATGTATGGAATATTCATTCCGCACTCGCGGGACCGTCCTACTCGCCTGCCGGCTCGTATGACAAACTTTCCGCTCGCGCGGATATTGTCTATTCCATACTAGTTATAGAATATACTATTATTTTAAAAAAAGTATATCATATAAATTTATTAAATGAACATCAAGAATTATGAAAACTCCCCAAGATTTATCATAAGTTAAGACAAGGATAGTCAGTTTTGCAGAAATTTTAAGTAGGTAATGTCAATGGAGGTCTCTACAACTAGAATTATGAAACAAAAGACGTCTACCCTATCTCTATCTCATTTGTGCTACACTTTCCAGCCAACCAAATAAATACTGTATTTGTTTTTTATACAACAAATACAGTATTTATTTGGTTGGCCGGAAAGTGTAGCAGTGAGCGGTACGAACGAACACAGCTAATGTGAATCTGTAGAATAAGATAATTCTACTAAAATTTAGATGGCGCCAGTAATTTCTTTAATAAAAATATTATAGTAACACTTTTCGCCCGGCCAAGTAAATATTGTATTTGTTCAACAAAGAACAAATACAGAATTTGTTTGGTTGGGTGGAAGTGGGAGTGTATGTATGTCTTCTATCCTTTTTGGGTAGAACTTTTGTCCCTGTCTAATCTAACGGGAGAAATCGCCATTATTTAGACTTTTTTGTCAAAATTAATGGGAAGCCCCTAGCACAAGCTTTAAAGCTTTTTTAGGGTTCTCCATGTATTTGTAATATAATAATACATAAATAAATAAGTATATAATAGTATATTAAAGTACTAGTTTCATAACATACGTTTTTAGCGCACGTGTACAAGTTTAGAAAACGAGCCGCTTGCGGCGAGTTTTCTAAATTACTAGTGCTCTAAAAACGTGTTATGAAACGAGTGCTTTATACAATTTTTTCTATTTTGCTCTAAAATTTAAAATACATTTAAATTGATGACTGATTTAGGGATTTTTGTTTTGGGTTGGCATTACAGTTTAAAATTCTAAGAACAAATGATATTTTGATATATTTTACAGTCATCTCTTCTTTTTTCACTGCAATTAACCAGTCAACAATTTTAACACGGTAAAAAAAAAAACCAAACACAAAATTTTGTAAAAAATTAAAATTTTAAATCGACATTGACATTTAGACGCAAAACGTCAAGAGGTGGGCTTTTGTCTGTTGCCAACCTAACAGAAAAAAAGTAGAGACCTCTTATGGGCCTATAAGAACACGCAAAATGCGTGTGATTATGAGCTTATAAGAGTCGCAAAATAGCAAAAATAAATAAAAATAAAGTCCAAACGAAAAGGCAGACAGCCGCAAAGATGGGCAGACAGGCATTTTTAAAGTTTCTTATTTTTTCATGAAAAACATTTGTACCCAAGAATCTTTTGTCTAACACGTTTTTTGGCAATTTTGGAAATATTGAAACTACCGTTTTTTATTTATTATTCCATCAATCTATTTTCTAATCATCGTACAGAGTGATATTAGTATACTGATAGTTTCGGGCTGCTAGGCCTATTCAGTACCAAGAGTCATCTCTGTACGCTGATTAGAAAATAGATTGATGGAATAAGTAATATTTTTATTAATTTGTTTTTTTCCCATTTTTAAATATTTTCAATATTTTCGTAAAAATTGGTATATAGGGGTTTTTGGGGTCGACGAATATGAATATGATAATATATTTTTTCTAATTTCACCCCCTGATGGGGGGTAGTTTTCGGGAAAACTGGTATATTGGGGTTTTTGAGGTTGCTGAAAGTGAATCTGATAATAAAAAAATCTAAATCCATCCCCTGAGGGGCAGGGGGTAGTTTTCGTGAAAACTGGTATATTTTTAAGTTTGCTAAAAGTGAATCTGAGAATACAATTTATATATATGTAGTATGCTGTACTAATAAGTGAAAATACCTTACCCCTACGATGGTTTTTTTTACCCCTCTTTTCTCTAATCTAAAATCGTGCTTATTGTTTGCTTTTTAATTTATAGAACATAATTTATTTGTGTTTTAATACGTTATAATTAAGAGGTATGTGTATTAAATATAAATTATATTCTCTCCCTAAATATCAATTCGTGATACTAGGTTAGGTACCGGTGCTTTTTTTTCAAATTTTACTCATATACCTAGTATCACTTATGATATTACCCCTGATAATAAAAATCCATTTTACGCGCGGAGGTGAAAAATGGGAAAGCTCTTTTACTGGTCAGTGTATTTTGTCTTGAAATGATTTGTTCCATTTTGTAACAGGAGTTTTTGTTTTGTTATTTTCCATCCTATCTTTAACCGGAAATAGTATATATCTCACGTTTTTTCAATGAAACGAAAAAGTTCAAGGAGTTTCTCGGCCAGAATACTTTTTTTAATAAAATAAATGGCCTTACCAGAGGCATAAGTACTTAAATAAATAATCAATATAAACAATAATTATTATTATAATTACATTAGTTAATACAATAATTTATTATTTCTTTTGTAAAACAAGAATAATTAGATTAGCATTAAGAATAAAACACCTAAATAATTGCACTAACATATTGGTCCACTTGTACTACAATTATACTACCCAGGTAGCAAGGGATGTTATGTTACAAGAAATTAACTTCACTTTTGGGTGTATTTTTAAACTAAATCATAACATCACATAATATTGAAAAATAACATCTATTTAACATCACATTTGCAACGTAACACGTGTGACGTGACAAACATGTTATTTAATAACAAATAATTAACAACGCTGTGAATATATCGCATGTCACATATTAACGTGGCTTTCACGTGAATGTCATGTTATTTTGCTTCTCACCGACGTTCGAAGCAAAAAAATCGATATAAGATGATGTTGATAGAGTAAATTATTATAAGGAAATTGTATACACATTATACGATTTCCAATGGATATGGGGCTCTGCCGGGCTTCTCTCTCTCTTTATTTTTGGCCTTTCCCTTCCGGATAATTAGCCAAGCCGGGCTTCTCAAGACCACGGACACGGATTAAAGGAATATATTCTTCGCTTAATCTGCAATTTCGTATTTAGAATCTATCTGTTTCAATCTGTGATTGTTTCAATTACTGATTGATTTTAAATCCGATTTTTTTATAGGGTTATAGCGTTTTTAATGGTTTTAATTTAGAAAAAGCTAATATCCTAGAATATTATTTAAATATTAAAGTACCAGTAACGGCATCCATAAGATATTAGATATAACAGGAATGTGGATTTATGATGTCACAAACACGTTATTTTCGGGATGTCATTGTGTGATGTTATTAGGGGCGGACTTAGGACATCCCCACCATGCTACATTCTTGTTAAATGAGACTACAATCTTAACATCACATGTCACATATTAACGTGGCTTTCACGTGAATGTCATGTTATTTTGCTACCTGGGTAATATACCAGTTAAACAATCTGTTAAAACCTGAAATAAAATTTAAAAGAAATTAAAGATGTTGGCAAAATTTGCCGTTTCGGTTGTATAATTTTTTTTGAAACACCCGAAACGGCAAATTTTGCCAACATCTTTAATTTTTTTAAAATTTTATTTCAGGTTTCAACAGATTGTTTAACTGGTATATTAGTCTAATTGTAGCACACGTGGACCAATCTGTTAGTGCAATAAGTATTAATAAAATCCGTTTTAATGTGAAATAGTGAAACACCCGAAACGCTGGAATGGCCCTAAAGAGTTTAAACAAATAAATAAATAAATAAATAAATAAGTAGGTAAAATACTGCTGTCAGGACGTCAACAAATAAAAACTTTTCTCTATGCATATACCGGGTGTCCCAACTCTATTTACCCAGCGATTTTCTCAAAAACTAAAAGAGATAATATAGTTTTGCAAAAACCATCTTAAATTAGACAACTTAAACTATTTTTAAGCA
>OY294044.1:3824476-3918637 GCA_958510825.1 Brachypterus glaber | reverse complement strand
ACAAAAGATTTAACTAAAAAAGGACATGGCATGTCAAAATTTGACAAGTGACACATGCTTGTTCTCAGAATTGATTTCTGAATCAAAATATGTAAAAATATACAGGGTGTTTTAAAAATCGAAAGTTCGGTTAATTTCCGGCGAAACCGGAAGTGCCAAAAAATTTCTATGTCAAAAAATCTTAAATTATACATAATATAGCTCCTGCAAATCTTATGATCCTACATAAAAAAGTAAAAAGTTAAGGGGGGTGCACCACCTTCCTGAAACACCCGGTATAATGAAATGCGAAGCTTGTTAGATATTATAATAGTTATTATTGCTAAATTATTTATCTAAAGATGGGGCTTTAACATTTACCAAAAAGAAAAGTATTTATCCTAATGAGTAAGGTATCTAACTTGTTTTTCCTAGGTAATATTATAAGTACCTGTACTAGGTATATTAAATGTTTTATATTAATTATAAAATAATAATTTTATGTTATATAATTACACTAGGCAACAAATCTCAACTTTTTTTTTTGCCCTGATCGGAAAGTAATTTTTTTTTACTAATGTGAGGGCGTAGAAACCGAATCTGACCTTAGAAAAAGCACCTAACATTTTTGAGATATAAGTCCAGGAAATAATGACGTTTTTTTTTTCAAAATCTTAAAAAAAAGAGTAGTATTTTGAAAATTTTAGGGTATATTAAAAAGAATACGAGGAACTCAAAAATATATATGCCAAGGACCTACTGTCAGAGTAAGTACGCGAAAAAAAAACTTTAAAATCTATAAAACTAGTTAACTTCTATATAAAATAGGGTGCCCACACTGATAAAATAGTTTATTTGTGTCAACAAAATATTTGGTTTGGACTTTTTTTCTGACAAATAAACTATTTTGTTCCCATTAATAAATCATTTTAAAATTGTAATATTTTTTAACATGAACTAAATATTTTGTAACGATATAAATCGTCACTTTGTAATATAGCAAGGGTTAATTAAACTATTCGTTTACTTACGTTATAATTTATGTTTATTTTGTATATAAATAGTTACGTACGTACAGAACTATTTTGTATCTGGGACTATTTTGTAGCAGGAACTGAATTCTAACCATATAAGTCTCTATTCCATAGTTCTACCTGAAAATAACATAAAGAAAACATAATTAGAATATGATTTTTAATAATAAAGAATCATATGACTTATTTCTCTATAATACATTTGTCTATGGACTTACCTGGTTTTTATATGTTTCAGAGTCTATTGAGGGTTGGATTTCACTGGCTTTCACCTGTAGCTTGTCTCTCCTGGAAAGTTTCGTATGCTTATTCCTTCGGGATAATCTAGAATTTGTTGAAAATAGTTTGCTGGAACTTCTCACTTAGATTCAGTATTTTGTTTATACTTAGTTCACAGGACACTTAGTATTCTGTTCGTATTTTTATTAGTTTTGCTGATAAACAATAAGTATTGTTTATATTTGTTTCTTAGAGTAATATTTTGAGGTTAGATATCACTAATACGGATTTATTAGGAAATATTCTTTTAATTAGTTATTATTTTTGGTGTAGTTTCCGTTACCTTTATTAGGAATCCTATACGGTAAAACTGTAGTTGATAATGACTTGCATAGATGTCGCTAATAGTTCAGAAATAGTATTTTATTTACCTGAAGGGTTCATACCGGTTAATAAGGTCGATTTTCGTTCTTCTTGAAGCAACTTTGTTAATGGTGGTGTCATATTGACGAGTGTTTATTTTCTGTAATCATCGAAGTAATCCTTCATGTATTTTTATTTAAAGTTAGTGAAAATGAATATTTAAACAATGCGGAAGATATTGTAACTGTTATTTTCTACAATTACGCATTTATAACGTTTCGATGGACATCGAAGACTTAGTATGACATGTAAGTTACGTTTTTCTGTTTCTTAGAATATTTCTGAGATATAAGTATTGTTTTAGCACCATTAATTAATTACTATTTCTATACCATTACTCACCATTTCTATACCATTAATATGGAATTACATTAATTTAAGTTGAAGTTTATTTTGGTATATTTGATATACAAGTTCTCCACATGGAGTGATGTTCTGTTGGAACATGGTTCTGTAATTTTCGGCATAGATAAATTCTATGTAACCGTCTAGCAGACAATTTTATATTGGACATAATTTTCAAAAGCATATTTTATCCCGGACAACATTTTCAATCGTACATTTTATCCTGGAAGATGATTTTTCCAAAGTAGATGGGACATCCTATATTTTTTTTCTTTCATTTGAGAAATGAATTCATCAGCATAGGGGAGACTTGCACAGATGGAGACGATGGAATTCATACCTCATGGATTTTGCAGAAACCAGCTAAGTACTCTTTCTGAAAACTTTTGAAAGCAATATTTCATATTTTTAAATTCTTTTATTTCAATATTCTTATAACTGTAAACTTTATCAGATCTGATATAGTATTGTTTAATACTATATGCCCTTCTGGCTTTTGTTCATTTTTAGGTACTTATTTTTTTTAAACATCTCATTTATTAATTATTAAATATCATACTTTTGATTAAATGATTTCTAATTTAAGCATGACTTCTATACACTGCAAGAAATGATTGCTGTTTACATACATTTCTTGGTGCTTGCTGAACTTCATGTTTTCTTTATACATTTAAGTCGAATGATTTCTGAATTTAGTAATTTTTATTAAGATTTCTTTAATTATATCTTAATATAATTACACATATTTTTTTTATATATTAATACATTACTTGATGTGCTTTCATTAAGTTTATTTATAATAAATTTCTCAAATGAATTATCTTATTTTATTTAGGGGTTATATTTTCTCAAACTGAAAAGCTTAAGTATTTACACTAGGTTGTTACTTACCTAAAGGAGTAAAAGCTAAAGTAACTGGCGCCCCTAACAACATTAATCAATTCTTTCTATTTTTCCCTTGCCCATACCCATTGCTCCGCTGTCAAAACTAGCCGTTGGCAGTGAACGTATTAATTACGGTACAATTTATTTGACTGAAATAAAATTTGTTACTCACCACCAAATAATTTAATTGGCCATATCCAAATAAATCCTTTTTGTCAGTGCAGAGTTCTGACTTTTTTTTTGAATTTTAAATGTCTTACCCCTCAAAGTTGTTTATAAGGGTGAGATTACAACCCTATTTTTTTTAGAATAAAAAAATTTAAGAGACACAGCCATTTTTTGTAAAAAAATCGTTTTTTCAAAATTAATTTTTTTTTAGGGCCTATTAGAAACGAATAAAAACTTTTCGCAAATAAAAAGTGAACCGACTTCTGTCTCTAAAAAGTAATAAATAAAAAACAAGCGGTGCCAATTTCACCACTCCCTAAATTAAATACTAACAATTGTTTGTTTCTCTCTGTGTTTTACTCAACAAAGGTTTCTTTATTGTACTTCGCCATTTTAAGTCGTGAGCCTGGAGATGAGTAAGAAATTGTTTCAAGTGATATATCCAAACCTTTTTGCATCAGTATTTTCCCCTTGGCGCAGGGTTAATTAAGGATTCTGCGAAAAGATGTTTAAAATCATTTTTTCGTGCCGACACCTTTCCTGTCAAGCCACGATCTGGTAAGTCGTCAACATTTCCCGTTTTCGAGTATCGTTTCACCCACTTGTTGACAAATGTCTTTGACTTCCCCATATACTTTGCAGCCGCTCTAGGCGACATTTTCGTACCTTTCGGGTGCAAACAGAGGAAGACAGCCTCGAACCGTGATGTGTGCGCAGCACTCATGTTTTAAAACGTGCTGAGTCCTTAAAATAAGGTTCGAGATTTCCCAACTTTTTAAGAAATGATGAAAAAACGCCAACGAACTAATAACTCTTCTCTCTAGAATAGGCATTTCATTTGTAAAAACTGACAAAAATGTAGCCAACATATACATTTGTCTGTCTTACTCGCACAGCTTTGTTCTAACAGAGACAACAGTTACTGGTAACTGTTATTGTTCAGGCCTAAATATACCTACTATTTGTTTACAAACAAACCGAGATGTTGGCGATACTTTATATTAACGGTATGCTTATTCTAGAGAGTTATTAGCTTGTTGAAGAAGAATCTCCTGTCCTGCACTTCATAACGCCCCTGTATGCACTGAATACTAAGTTGACGGTCTATATTTCTACTAGAAAACGTATACAGCTTAATGAGTCACATGTGACCTACCTTTCATTATAAAAAAAAACTCTTAAATTAGAGCCCATGAAAATTAATTAAAACCAAGGTATCATATTCCCTATAAACCCATATAACACCAAATTATATAACTATATATCTCTCTTACCGACTACACGTTATAGGCGACTCGCTCTTACTTGACCGACTGTAACCTCTGAAAAAAAGCGTCACGCCTGATAAAAAAGACAAAAAAGTCCTAAACTATGAAGAAAAACTTTGTTTCTCAAATTTTACAGATTTTACAACTTTTCAAGACACAATTTTCCAACTTTTAAAATATAATCGAGATTTCCCAACTTTTCAAGAAATGATGGGAGAATGCTCCCCCGTCCTGCACTTCGTAACGCCCCTGTATTCACTGAATACTAAGTTGACGATCTATATTTCTACTAGAAAATGTATACAGCTTAATGAGTCACATGTGACCTACCTTTCATAATAAAAAAAAACTTTTAAATTAGATCCCATGAAAATTAATTAAAACCAAGGTATCATATTCCCTATAAACCCATATAACACCAAATTATATAACTATATATCTCTCTTACCGACTACACGTTATAGGCGACTCGCTCTTACTTGACCGACTGTAACCCCTGAAAAAAAGCGTCACGCCTGATAAAAAAGACAAAAAAGTCCTAACCTATGAAGAAAAACTTTGTTTCTCAAATTTTACAGATTTCACAACTTTTCAAGACACAATTTTCCAACTTTTAAAATATAATCGAGATTTCCCAACTTTTCAAGAAATGATGGGAGAGTGCTTCCCCGTCCTGCACTTCGTAACGCCCCTGTATTCACTGAATACTAAGTTGACGATCTATATTTCTACTAGAAAATGTATAGCTTAATGAGTCACATGTGACCTACCTTTCATAATAAAAAAAAACTTTTAAATTCGATCCCATGAAAATTAATTAAAACCAAGGTATCATATTCCCTATAAACCCATATAATACTAAATTATATAACTATATATCTCTCTTACCGACTACACGTTATAGGCGACTCGCTCTTACTTGACCGACTGTAACCCCTGAAAAAAAGCGTCACGCCTGATAAAAAAGACAAAAAAGTCCTAACCTATGAAGAAAAACTTTGTTTCTCAAATTTTACAGATTTCACAACTTTTCAAGACACAATTTTCCAACTTTTAAAATATAATCGAGATTTCCCAACTTTTCAAGAAATGATGGGAGAATGCTCCCCCGTCCTGCACTTCGTAACGCCCCTGTATTCACTGAATACTAAGTTGACGATCTATATTTCTACTAGAAAATGTATACAGCTTAATGAGTCACATGTGACCTACCTTTCATAATAAAAAAAAAACTTTTAAATTAGATCCCATGAAAATTAATTAAAACCAAGGTATCATATTCCCTATAAACCCATATAACACCAAATTATATAACTATATATCTCTCTTACCGACTACACGTTATAGGCGACTCGCTCTTACTTGACCGACTGTAACCTCTGAAAAAAAGCGTCACGCCTGATAAAAAAGACAAAAAAGTCCTAACCTATGAAGAAAAACTTTGTTTCTCAAATTTTACAGATTTCACAACTTTTCAAGACACAATTTTCCAACTTTTAAAATATAATCGAGATTTCCCAACTTTTCAAGAAATGATGGACGAATGCTCCCACGTCCTGCACTTCGTAACGCCCCTGTATTCACTGAATACTAAGTTGACGGTCTATATTTCTACTAGAAAACGTATACAGCTTAATGAGTCACATGTGACCTACCTTTCATTATAAAAAAAAAACTCTTAAATTAGATCCCATGAAAATTAATTAAAACCAAGGTATCATATTCCCTATAAACCCATATAACACCAAATTATATAACTATATATCTCTCTTACCGACTACACGTTATAGGCGACTCGCTCTTACTTGACCGACTGTAACCCCTGAAAAAAAGCGTCACGCCTGATAAAAAAGACAAAAAAGTCCTAACCTATGAAGAAAAACTTTGTTTCTCAAATTTTACAGATTTCACAACTTTTCAAGACACAATTTTCCAACTTTTAAAATATAATCGAGATTTCCCAACTTTTCAAGAAATGATGGGAGAGTGCTCCCCCGTCCTGCACTTCGTAACGCCCCTGTATTCACTGAATACTAAGTTGACGATCTATATTTCTACTAGAAAATGTATACAGCTTAATGAGTCACATGTGACCTACCTTTCATAAAAAAAAAAACTTTTAAATTAGATCCCATGAAAATTAATTAAAACCAAGGTATCATATTCCCTATAAACCCATATAACACCAAATTATATAACTATATATCTCTCTTACCGACTACACGTTATAGGCGACTCGCTCTTACTTGACCGACTGTAACCCCTGAAAAAAAGCGTCTCGCCTGATAAAAAAGACAAAAAAGTCCTAACCTATGAAGAAAAACTTTGTTTCTCAAATATTACAGATTTCACAACTTTTCAAGACACAATTTTCCAACTTTTAAAATATAATCGAGATTTCCCAACTTTTCAAGAAATGATGGGAGAGTGCTCCCCCGTCCTGCACTTCGTAACGCCCCTGTATTCACTGAATACTAAGTTGACGATCTATATTTCTACTAGAAAATGTATACAGCTTAATGAGTCACATGTGACCTACCTTTCATAATAAAAAAAAACTTTTAAATTAGATCCCATGAAAATTAATTAAAACCAAGGTATCATATTCCCTATAAACCCATATAACACCAAATTATATAACTATATATCTATCTTACCGACTACACGTTATAGGCGACTCGCTCTTACTTGACCGACTGTAACCCCTGAAAAAAAGCGTCACGCCTGATAAAAAAGACAAAAAAGTCCTAACCTATGAAGAAAAACTTTGTTTCTCAAATTTTACAGATTTCACAACTTTTCAAGACACAATTTTCCAACTTTTAAAATATAATCGAGATTTCCCAACTTTTCAAGAAATGATGGGAGAATGCTCCCCCGTCCTGCACTTCGTAACGCCCCTGTATTCACTGAATACTAAGTTGACGATCTATATTTCTACTAGAAAATGTATACAGCTTAATGAGTCACATGTGACCTACCTTTCATAATAAAAAAAAAACTTTTAAATTAGATCCCATGAAAATTAATTAAAACCAAGGTATCATATTCCCTATAAACCCATATAACACCAAATTATATAACTATATATCTCTCTTACCGACTACACGTTATAGGCGACTCGCTCTTACTTGACCGACTGTAACCCCTGAAAAAAAGCGTCACGCCTGATAAAAAAGACAAAAAAGTCCTAACCTATGAAGAAAAACTTTGTTTCTCAAATTTTACAGATTTCACAACTTTTCAAGACACAATTTTCCAACTTTTAAAATATAATCGAGATTTCCCAACTTTTCAAGAAATGATGGGAGAGTGCTCCCCCGTCCTGCACTTCGTAACGCCCCTGTATTCACTGAATACTAAGTTGACGATCTATATTTCTACTAGAAAATGTATACAGCTTAATGAGTCACATGTGACCTACCTTTCATTATAAAAAAAAAAACTCTTAAATTAGATCCCATGAAAATTAATTAAAACCAAGGTATCATATTCCCTATAAACCCATATAACACCAAATTATATAACTATATATCTCTCTTACCGACTACACGTTATAGGCGACTCGCTCTTACTTGACCGACTGTAACCCCTGAAAAAAAGCGTCACGCCTGATAAAAAAGACAAAAAAGTCCTAACCTATGAAGAAAAACTTTGTTTCTCAAATTTTACAGATTTCACAACCTTTCAAGACACAATTTTCCAACTTTTAAAATATAATCGAGATTTCCCAACTTTTCAAGAAATGATGGGAGAGTGCTCCCCCGTCCTGCACTTCGTAACGCCCCTGTATTCACTGAATACTAAGTTGACGATCTATATTTCTACTAGAAAATGTATACAGCTTAATGAGTCACATGTGACCTACCTTTCATAATAAAAAAAAAACTTTTAAATTAGATCCCATGAAAATTAATTAAAACCAAGGTATCATATTCCCTATAAACCCATATAACACCAAATTATATAACTATATATCTATCTTACCGACTACACGTTATAGGCGACTCGCTCTTACTTGACCGACTGTAACCCCTGAAAAAAAGCGTCACGCCTGATAAAAAAGACAAAAAAGTCCTAACCTATGAAGAAAAACTTTGTTTCTCAAATTTTACAGATTTCACAACTTTTCAAGACACAATTTTCCAACTTTTAAAATATAATCGAGATTTCCCAACTTTTCAAGAAATGATGGGAGAGTGCTCCCCCGTCCTGCACTTCGTAACGCCCCTGTATTCACTGAATACTAAGTTGACGATCTATATTTCTACTAGAAAATGTATACAGCTTAATGAGTCACATGTGACCTACCTTTCATAATAAAAAAAAAACTTTTAAATTAGATCCCATGAAAATTAATTAAAACCAAGGTATCATATTCCCTATAAACCCATATAACACCAAATTATATAACTATATATCTATCTTACCGACTACACGTTATAGGCGACTCGCTCTTACTTGACCGACTGTAACCCCTGAAAAAAAGCGTCACGCCTGATAAAAAAGACAAAAAAGTCCTAACCTATGAAGAAAAACTTTGTTTCTCAAATTTTACAGATTTCACAACTTTTCAAGACACAATTTTCCAACTTTTAAAATATAATCGAGATTTCCCAACTTTTCAAGAAATGATGGGAGAGTGCTCCCCCGTCCTGCACTTCGTAACGCCCCTGTATTCACTGAATACTAAGTTGACGATCTATATTTCTACTAGAAAATGTATACAGCTTAATGAGTCACATGTGACCTACCTTTCATAATAAAAAAAAACTTTTAAATTAGATCCCATGAAAATTAATTAAAACCAAGGTATCATATTCCCTATAAACCCATATAACACCAAATTATATAACTATATATCTATCTTACCGACTACACGTTATAGGCGACTCGCTCTTACTTGACCGACTGTAACCCCTGAAAAAAAGCGTCACGCCTGATAAAAAAGACAAAAAAGTCCTAACCTATGAAGAAAAACTTTGTTTCTCAAATTTTACAGATTTCACAACTTTTCAAGACACAATTTTCCAACTTTTAAAATATAATCGAGATTTCCCAACTTTTCAAGAAATGATGGGAGAGTGCTCCCCCGTCCTGCACTTCGTAACGCCCCTGTATTCACTGAATACTAAGTTGACGATCTATATTTCTACTAGAAAATGTATACAGCTTAATGAGTCACATGTGACCTACCTTTCATAATAAAAAAAAACTTTTAAATTAGATCCCATGAAAATTAATTAAAACCAAGGTATCATATTCCCTATAAACCCATATAACACCAAATTATATAACTATATATCTATCTTACCGACTACACGTTATAGGCGACTCGCTCTTACTTGACCGACTGTAACCCCTGAAAAAAAGCGTCACGCCTGATAAAAAAGACAAAAAAGTCCTAACCTATGAAGAAAAACTTTGTTTCTCAAATTTTACAGATTTCACAACTTTTCAAGACACAATTTTCCAACTTTTAAAATATAATCGAGATTTCCCAACTTTTCAAGAAATGATGGGAGAGTGCTCCCCCGTCCTGCACTTCGTAACGCCCCTGTATTCACTGAATACTAAGTTGACGATCTATATTTCTACTAGAAAATGTATACAGCTTAATGAGTCACATGTGACCTACCTTTCATAATAAAAAAAAACTTTTAAATTAGATCCCATGAAAATTAATTAAAACCAAGGTATCATATTCCCTATAAACCCATATAACACCAAATTATATAACTATATATCTATCTTACCGACTACACGTTATAGGCGACTCGCTCTTACTTGACCGACTGTAACCCCTGAAAAAAAGCGTCACGCCTGATAAAAAAGACAAAAAAGTCCTAACCTATGAAGAAAAACTTTGTTTCTCAAATTTTACAGATTTCACAACTTTTCAAGACACAATTTTCCAACTTTTAAAATATAATCGAGATTTCCCAACTTTTCAAGAAATGATGGGAGAGTGCTCCCCCGTCCTGCACTTCGTAACGCCCCTGTATTCACTGAATACTAAGTTGACGATCTATATTTCTACTAGAAAATGTATACAGCTTAATGAGTCACATGTGACCTACCTTTCATAATAAAAAAAAACTTTTAAATTAGATCCCATGAAAATTAATTAAAACCAAGGTATCATATTCCCTATAAACCCATATAATACTAAATTATATAATATAATAACCATTCAATGTCAATACACTATTAATTCGTGCAAAAATTAATTGTACCTATCATTAGGTAGGTAGGTATATGAAAAAAATCTCCACATGTGCAAAATTTAAAGGTTACGATAAAAAGTCCGGTCGAATTATACAAAATAAAAAGATACGTGTATTGTATAGAGAGAGGACTGTCTGTCTCCCTGTAATGCTGTAATGTATACAGTGCGGTCCAAAAGTCACCCCCCCTTTTAACTTTTGAACGAGTTGAGATATAGACTTTAAATTTAGAACTCTTAAATAAGACAACTTAAACTATCTTTTAGCATATATTTGATATTTTCTGCTCTTAAAATGTGGGCAGGGCGGCATGGGGGGACATTTTTTTAAATAGAAAGGGGGGTCGTGTGATACATCATTTTAAAGCTTATAAAATTCTCTATTTAAACTAACATTTTTAAATTTTTTAAAAATGTTTTTTAAAGTTTTGATTTTTCAATTTTGTGTGCTAAAACATTCGATTTTTTAAGTTTTTTTTATAAATTTGTATTTATGTCAACTAAAATTAGTTTAAAAGTATAATTAACATTTTTTTATGATGAAATTAGGCATTTTTAAAAAATTATTTGTTTTTTTTAGAGGAATTTTGACATTAATACCCATTTTCAACCCCATTTTAAACCCATTTTTGTTTTTAATTTAAAAATATGGAGTTAAATGGAGAATTTCAGAAGCTTTAAAATGATGTATTACACGACCCCCCTTTCCATTTAAAAAAAGTGCCCCCATGACCCCCTGCCCACATTTTAAGATCTGAAAGTATTAAATATATGCTAAAAGATAGTTTAAGTTGTCTTATTTAAAAGTTCCAAATTTGAAGTCGATATCTCAACAGGGTCAAAAGTTAAGAGGGGAGGTGACTTTTGGACCGCTCTGTATGAAAAAAATCTCCACATGTGCAAAATTTAAAGGTTACGATAAATAGTCCGGTCGAATTATACAAAATAAAAAGATACGTGTATTGTATAGAGAGAGGTCTGTCTGTCTCTCTGTAATTCTGGAAGCTTTTTATTAATAATTTCTAAATATCTGGAATTCTGAAACTTGGCATGCATGTCAGGAAACTGGGTTTGCGAATAAGGAAAATCTGAAAATCCAACAAAATTTAACTATGGGACAAAAATTAAAAAAATAAATTCCGAAATTGGTGAAGGCCCCATTATTGAAAATTGCAATGGATTAGTGAGTTAGATCATTATACGATGATTTATTAGGATGCGGTATCATCCTTCTCACTTGCACACATCCTTACGACGCTTTAGCCGTTGAGTTGAGAGGTCGCAACCATATCCATAAAAATGTTACTATATACTGAATATTAAATACCTAAAAATATTAAAACATAGTACGAATTTCTTAAAAAAAATAGGTAGGTATTACTTTTAGTTGAAACTAGATGAAACGTTGCAAGCACCCTGTCAAAACATCGGCACTATTGTACACTAGAGCCATCTAGTTTGCAAATTTCAAACTAGGTGTTTTGTTTGATTTTAAATTCTGTATCTTTAAAACATTATATTCTAGCAAAAAACTGTATATAACATTTTTATAGGGCTTAAAAAGAGCTTTTATTTTAAATATAATTTTTTGAAATCGGGTTATAAATATGTGGGATATGCTAAAAATAACCTTTTACTGCTTTAAACGCCAATATCTCGAAAACAATGCGTTTAGGAAAACGTTGTTTATAATATTTTTTGACCAATTTAAAATTATCTTTTATATAAGTGCTAAATTAACCAAATACAATAATAATTGCCTTAATTATAAACAAAAAACGCTAAAAATAGGAGTTTTACCCTATTTTTACCCCCATACCCCCCAATCGTTTACCCCAAAATCTAATCAGCACTTCGGAATACGATAAGAAACAATATGCAAAAAACCGCAAGTCGATATCTCATGTAGAAATGGAGTTAAAGAGTTTAGACCCAGACAGACAGACGGACGCAATTTTTTTTTTTGACTTTTCGGCGAAGATTTCAATACATCGGCACTCTTAGTAGCACTAAGTGCCGATGTAACAAATTATCGACTTTTTTAAAATTACTTAGTTTAACATGTTTTGTATGTATATTAAATATTTTTATATATGCAACAAGCATGTAACGCAAGTATTATAAATATTTCATATTAGGTTTTTCTCTTTGAGTACCCGCATAGCACAAAACAGTTCTAAGAATATTCTTTAAATAAATATTGGGAATTTTGTATGATTCTAAGAATATGCGATGTGTTACGTAGAACGTTCTTAGAAGGTTTTAAGACATTCAATGGATACCGTTTTAATCATGCAAAAGCTTCTGTGATCATTCTAAAAAAAATCTTGCAGAATATGCCCAGTCCAAACCTAATTTATAATCAGGGGTAATATCATAAGTGATACTAGGTTAGGTATCGGTGGTTTTTTACATAAATTTTACGAATATTAATCCCAATGACGATAATGCAACGACTGTTTTAGCAGGAGTTGCATTTTCCAAAAATTGGGATTAATATGAGTAAAATTTGAAAAAAAAAGCACCGGTACCTAACCTAGTATCACGAATTTATATTTAGGGAGAGAATATAATTTATATTTAATACACATATCTCTTAATTACAACGTATTAATCCACAAATAAATTATATTTTATAAATTAAAAAGCAAACAATAAGCACGATTTTAGATTAGAGAAAAGAGGGGTAAAAAACCATCGTAGGGGTATGGTATTTTCACTTATCAGTACAGCATACTACATATATATAAATTGTATTCTCTGTCAAATCTAAAATAGTCAATATCCAGAACAGTGACATGTGTAATAATGATAAGGACAGAAATTTTTAATTTTAAACAAAATTATAAAAATATTAATTTATTATTCCATCAATCTATTTTCTAATCATCGTACAGAGTGATATTGGTAGACTGACAGTTTCGGGCTGCTGGCCCTCTTCAGTACCAAGAGTCAACTCTGCACGCTGATTAAGAAAACGTTTTTGACTCTTGGTACTGAAGAGGGCCAGCAGCCCGAAACTGTCAGTCTACCAATATCACTCTGTACGATGATTAGAAAATAGATTGATGGAATAATAATGTAATAATGATATTGTGTGGTACAAAACAATGTCTTAAACTATTATACACGGTGTATTTGAAATAGGGTCGGAAATTTTAACAGATGATTCTACATCATAAAATATGACAAAAAGTTCCTATAAACATATGTCTAAAAATGCGTCATAAGGGAGCTACGCCCCTTTGAAAGTGGCTAAAAAAATCGGTTTTTATTTAATAACTCAGGAACCCTTTGAGATCTATCAACGAGGTTTTGCACGTCAACTAATCCTACCAAGGCCCGTTTTTATGTGTTATTTTCATGTACTTATTTAACCAGGGGTGTGCGAAACGGGGGGGGCTTATCAGTTTTTTGTCCCAAACTTTTTTCTGTGTAACTTTTTTGCAATTTTATTTTTGAAATATGATTCCTCAGGTCAAAATCCATAAAAAAGGTACTCTTGTTGTAATACTGTAGGATTAACCGTTTTCGAGAAAAATTCATTTGAAGGTGAAATTCCACGGTTCGAGAACGAAAAATTAAATACTAAAATGTTGAAAACCAAAATTTTAATGATGCAATGTTATTCTACATCAAAAACTAAGAAAAAAAGTTTCCATACATGTAGGTCGAAAAAACGATTTTAAAGCTACCATAGCGCTTTAAAAATGGTGCATATTTAGGAGACCATTAGGATTGATTTTTGGAAGTACCTGTATATGAGGTTTTTTTCTTAGTTTTTGATATAGAATAACATTGCATCATTAAAATTTTGGTTTTCAACATTTTAGTATTTAATTTTTCGTCCTCAAACCGTAGAATTTCACCTTCAAATTAATTTTTCTCGAAAACGGTTAATCCTACAGTATTACAACAGGAGTACCTTTTTTATGTATTTTGACCTGAGGAATCATATTTCAAAAATAAAATTGCAAAAAAGTTACACAGAAAAAAGTTTGAGACAAAAAACTGATAAGCCCTCCCCGTTTCGCACACCCCTGGTTGAAATAAGTACATAAAAATAACAAATAAAAACGGGCCTTGGTAGGATTAGTTGACGTGCAAAACCTCGTTGATAGATCTCAAAGGGTTCCTGAGTTATTAAATAAAAACCGATTTTTTTAGAAACTTTCAGAGGAGCGTAGCTCCCTTATGGCGCATTTTTAGACATATGTTTATAGGAACTTTTTGTCATATTTTATGATGTA
The DNA here is from genome assembly GCA_958510825.1 of Brachypterus glaber. Lineage (NCBI taxonomy): Eukaryota > Metazoa > Arthropoda > Insecta > Coleoptera > Kateretidae > Brachypterus > Brachypterus glaber. The sequence goes on along the minus strand of OY294044.1, from coordinate 3,903,840 downwards.
GAATCATCAGTTAAAATTTCCGACCCTATTTCAAATACACCGTGTATAATGGATAAAATTTAAATTTCAGGAATATTAACATTTTCATGGATTAATTTTTTTGTATACAGGTAAATACATTTCTATGCTTACAATATAATCTTACATAGCTTACAAACACTAGACTTAATAAAATCACCAATCACTAGACTTTTTATAATTATAGTCAAATAATACACGATTCGAATCACTAAAAACAATTAAATGTATAATTTTTTATCGGCTACTGTAGAATTACAACTCCAACTTATCAAAAATTTATTGCAAAACAGCGGCAAATTCAAATAAACCTTCTGTCAGAACATTCTTAGAATATGCATAGCATAATTTCTAAAAACATTCTTATCAGAAATTTCTTAGAATATGCATTAGAAGAATGATATGAGAAAATTATAAGGATATATCATGCGTATGCAATGCATATTATGCGTAGATTATGCATTTTAAGCTCAAGTCTTAAGCATAATCATAGCATATCTAAAAGTTTATTCTAAGAATATTCCCAATAGAATAATTAGAGAATATTCTTAGATCATCGGTGCTATTTGGGTAATATGTTATAGGACAATACCAAGCAATTTTGGACCATAAAATTATTTGCTCTAATTGACGGGACTAAAAACTCAGTTTGCGATTAAATTGTTCTATTAAATTCGTTCGCCAAAATTCAAGGCTACCTTTATTATTAATAATATAGTTGGGTACATGATTTTATTTTAATAACAATTGATTGTTATGTACAAATTCTACTTATATCCCACGCAAAATTATTAGATATATTTTGCGCACTTATACTATAATCAGTATAATGACAATTTAACAAATTTGGGTCATATTTAAATAAACAAGCCGTGAAGATATATAATGATACTTATTCAATAGTAAACTCTTTGCAGTGCACACAGGCGGAATTTTCTAAATTCATGGCCAAAACCCTTAATAAGCTCCAATTTATACCAAAATTTATATTTAGGGGTTTTTGGGGTTGCTGAATACAAATTTAACATTCAAATTAATTTTTACAAATTGCCGGATCCAATATGGCTACCTCCTATATCAAAATTTGCAGATTTTTTATTAAAAACCATTGTACGGGGGTTTTTGAGGTCGCTGATTACGAATGTAATACTTATTTTTATTTTTACAAAATGGCGGATCCAATATGGCTGACTTCTATATCAAAATTTGCAGATTGTGAATATCGAGGTGAGGTAAGGGGGTAAAATGTGATAAAAATATTTTTTTAAACATTTTTTTTTATTTTTTTTTTCGTTTTTCAAAAAAAGAAATTTTTTTCGAAAAAATAAATTTTGAAATTTTTTTTTTAAAACATTTTAAAATATTTTTTGAAAAATTTTTGGTAACTTTTTTTATTAGTTTATTAATAAACCTAGACCTACAGGGGAAAGTAATATTTTGTTGGCAGTAGTATTTTTTTAATGCAAAAATACCTAAAACTAAATCTGCATTTTTTAGGTTTGGGGAGGGAGGGGCGGGGTATATTAGCAGCAAATTCTTGTTTTAATAATTAGCAAACACATTAATCTTCCCAACCAAGTGTAAAAAGTTGCTTAATGCTGATTAATCTGAAACTTTTTGCCAAGTCGTAATACAAATTTTAAAAAAAATCAACCAAATTTACAGACTAAAACTTATGACTTTCCCTTTTAAACTCAATAATCAAAAACAATACTTTTTTGTAAAAAATAAATAGCCTACCTACGGAATTTAAATCCATTTTAAAAACTGCTTAAAAAAAGCAACAACTTTGATATTTATATTAAAAAAAACTTGATTTTTCGGGAAAAATAACGTTTCAAAATTAGTTTCCGATTTTTGAACTGACATTTTTGGTTCATTTGTTTTGATAAAAAAACGACTTTGGCACCATCTATTGGTACAATTCATAGAGAATATAAAAATCGATAGAGGCAACTATTTGAAGCAATTTAGCTTTCGAGGGTTTTGGCCATGAGAGAGTACATTGCGTTTTCTTTCGATATACTTCCCAAATAGAGCGAAAGTGGATCAAAAATCACAAAGAAATCGGCGTTCGGATTCGGATTCCTGGATGTCTTGACGTTATAAATCTTCTGGAATCAAAATCGTAGCTGCTCGGTTTCAAAAGTTATATCCATATTTATGTCTGATTTGGTGCTTTCTGCTACCTAGTACAATTCGGTGTTTTGAAAAATCTTTCTAAATGAATTGTTTATGATTGTAAACTTGTAAACTAAATAAAAAATAAGTTAAAATGCCTTCTTACAACAGATTTCAGTCGAACCACTTTAAAACTATTACATTTTGTTTAACCCCGTACTATTCTACTTAATTAAGCAGCCCCTAAGTTTAGGACTTGTGTGGGCTAGTGTAGAGGGAACCACCGGCTTTAATTGACTTTCTAACCAATTTATAGGGAGTGTCCGCTACATTTCGCCAAATTTCAATTATTAATTTGCTGAAAAAGGCAAATCGGCGCCGATGAGAATTGAACTCACGCTATTTTGGGTAGTAAACTCGTCAAGTACGACGCGGTAATCCACTACACCAATCCTCCCAATGTCCGCCTACTTCGACTGAAATTCAAAATGATCGATCAATTTTTTTTTTTTTGATGTATCGGTTCTATTTTTTAGGTTTAGTTACTAGTCTTATGAATAGAATCCCGTTGGACTTTTTACTCTATGTGTTACAGGAAGCCCAAAACCTGTGGAGCCGTTTATATAAAGTGTCTTTTGGTAGACGCCCTCTGAAGTGGCCAAGATGTACTAAAAATGCAAAAAAAAACAAAAAATTTATATTCTTAATATGTTTTATAAAAAAAGTCCAAAAGAAATCAGTTCAATAAATACAATATTCTTTTCACAAAAAAAAATAAAAAGCTTATTTTTTTCCAATTGTGAAACGAAAAGTTCCCTTAAGGGAACGTTCAAGTATTACGTAACGCAAATTTTGATCATTTTGGACCCCCCTCCCTGTAACGCTATTTTCCTATACCATTAACATGGGCGTAACACTCCAGAATGACGCCCACCCCCCTAGGAGCGTTACGTCATACTTGAACGTTCCCTAAGCTTGTACGCCTTCTATTACTTTTTTTGTCAATAAATGGATTTTTTTCAAAATTATTATGGATATTTCTATTTAAAGCAAGATTTTGGGTCTATGGGACTTTTCCTTTTACTTTTAATAATTTAAAAAAACATTTCTATTTTTTACTAATATAAGGTAAATGTCCCAATTATCGTCCACTTAAGCACTAAATCAGACTTTGGTAAGCCACAAAAAGTTAGTTTAAAAGAGTATCAAAATTAAAATGGTACTAACTGAATCAACATTTATTGAATTTTACTAAATTATATTTAAAATTAACGTATATATCATCAAAAATATATAAATAATTGCTATTTATAAAAATGTATGATGTCCCAATTATCGTCCACATAATTTTTGGGGTTGCCCCAATTATCGACCTTACATATGGAAATATTATCCAAAACGGTGTGATTACAGGCGTAAAAAAACTTGCAAGAAGTGGACGATAACTAGGACAAATATAGGACGCTAATTGGGACAATCCACGTATACGTGGCTTGTCCCAATTAGCGTCCTATTTTTGTCCTAGTTATCGTCCACTTTTTGCAAGTTGATTTTTAAGCTTATTTGTGAAAAAATGGTAGGACGATAATTGGTCCTGTTAAACTTTGTTATGTTAACAATTAATATTTGAGAAAATCCATAAAAAATTTTAATTTTTTTGGGAGTTATGGTTATATAAACTTAAATTGAGTTTGGCCCAATTATCGTCCGCCCGGATGATAATTGGGTAATGATTTATTTTCTTGTCCCAGATATCGTCCGGCTTATTTTTTTTATTAAAACTGAGATTTATCCTCAAATTTTACATAATAAAGTTAATAATGTGTTTACAAATTACTAAAACCAAATTTTTACTTAAAATGTGTTAAAATAACCCAGATATATCAATTTACTTCAGACCTCTGAACTTATCTGACTGACTAAGAAGTGCATTATAGATAGTATTACACTTGGCATGTGATAGTTTATTCGTTTGTGTAAAATTATACAGAAAATTAAGCCCTGCCCTTAAGCTGAGTAAACATAGCCAACATTACAATTATTTTATTAAAAATTGAAAATTAAATTAATTTGACCCAATTCTCTTATTTTTTTAGAAAATATAAGAAAGTGGACGATAATTGGGACATGGTCGATAATTGGGACATTTACCTTACATATTATGTAGGTTTATTTGTTAAGGTTTATTATTGAATGTGAATTGTTGTTTCTACTTCTTTACTTCGATATTTCACAACGATTCAAACCATTAATAGTTGAACGAACTATTGCATACAGAGTGTCCTAGACAAAGAAAATATCGAAAAGGTACTCCGGTGATTCAAATACAAGCTAGTCTTTGGATTTTTCCCAGGTTCTGAGATATTGTGGTTTTCCTAACACTAGGCCACCAGACCACTGAGCCATACTGGACTCTTGGCCTTATGACCGCTGTGTAGATCCATCTAAGGACCTTGGATGTAACACCCCAGGTTTTTCCCACAACTCGAGGTATTTGCCAAAAGGTCGATGTCTACTTGAGCCTTCCAGCTAAGCTTGGTATCCAAGGTTACTCCCAAGTAATTTACCTCCTGAGATAATTCAAGTGTTTTCCGTACATTCTGGGAGCCCTAAATTCCTCTATCTTCCTTCTTTTTTTGCTACCCATTATTGATTCTGTTTAATCTTATAATAAAAACATCTTCATTTCCTGATATATGGAAAATTGGTAAGGTTTGTCCGATCTTAAAAAAGGGAAATCCTGCAGTGATTAGTAACTATCGCCCTATTACAATACTTTCCAATTTCTCCAAAGTGTTTGAAATGATTATCTACAACTACATATACAAGTCTGTGAAGAACCTAATTTCTATAAACCAACACGGCTTTATGACTAAACGGTCTACTGTCACTAATTTAACTGAATTTTCTAATTTTGTTGCTCACACTGTTGATAACAAGGGTCAAGCCGATGTAATCTATACTGATTTTATGAAGGCGTTCGACCGAATCGATCATTATATTATTATTAAAAAACTTAAACAGAGATATGGTTTTAGTAGCAGACTAGTTAAACTTTTTTTGTCATATTTGTTAGATAGATATCTTTACGTCTTTTATAATGGATTTGGTTCTGATCTATTTCTAGCAATGTCAGGGGTACCTCAAGGTTCTAACCTTGGACCTTTGCTATTTTTATTATTCATAGATGATCTTAGTGAGTTAATTGAATGCCTGCATTTATTTTTTGCTGACGATTTGAAACTATTCATGCAAATAATTTGCATCAATGACTGCATTAGATTACAGAGGGTCTTGGATGCACTGCAACAATGGTGCGAATATAACTGTCTCAATTTAAATGTATCTAAATGTAAAATAATCTCCTTCACGCGTAAAAAAAACCCAATACTTTATAATTACTCAATAAGTTCTTTCTCCTTGGAGAGAGTATATTCCATTAAAGATTTGGGTGTCACATTTTCTAGTGATTTTTTATTCAGAGAACATTTAGATAGTATTGTATCAGCCTCATTAAAAATGTATGGTTTTATAATAAGAAATTGTAGTAAATTTACCAGTGTACTTGCTTTAAAGACCCTTTACAACTCTTTTGTTCGCTCTAGACTGGAATATTGTTGTACCATTTGGAATCCGTTTTATGAAGTTCACAGACAACAGGTAGAGAAAGTGCAAAAAAAGTTTCTTAAGTGTTTATATTTTAAAGTATTTGGTATATATCCAGCCAGAGGTTATGATTATGACGTCCTACTGTCTCAATTTGAGTATCAATCCCTAGAACTTCGCAGAACAATAACCAGTATTAAAATGCTATGTTACGTATTGAATGGTAGAATGGACTCACCATTTATTTTATCAAAGCTAAATTTTTGCGTTCCAGCTAATTGTACAAGAACTTCTACCACTTTTTATAATCAAGTTGCCAGAACGAATACTCTACGCACTGAACCAATTTTCAATATGATGTTTTGTTATAATAGATATTGTAAGAGTTGCGATATCCACTTTGATTCAGTGAGTAGAATAATTAATTGTATAGTTCTAGAGTATTGGCCAAAATGTTGATTTTAATTTCTACCATTTCAGTGATATATCGTATCTGTATTTGTTATATTGTTATAATATTAGATATTTTATTACATTGTTAATTAACTTTAAACCTTTATTTTGTAAACTTTAATTTTGTAAATTTTCAAATAATATTGTCCTGTAATTGGTTTTTCTGTTGGGCAATAAAGATATTATTATTATTATTATTATTATTCTTTTGGTAGGTATAATACATAATAATACATAACTCATTTTGAATTAGAATAAATATAGCCTTTTCCATTTAAAAACGTCGATATTTGATAAAAATATTTATTGTTCAGCTATTCTTTTTCTGTACTATATATGTTTGTTCTTACTGTATTATAACAAAATTTCGTTTTATTTAGATTCTAAATGCTTCCGTCATACAGAGCGGTCCAAAAGTCACCCTCCCTCTTAACTTTTGAACGAGTTTAGATATCGACTTCAAATTTAGAACTCTTAAATAAGACAACTTAAACTATCTTTAAGCATATATTTGATACTTTTAGCTCTTAAAATGTGGGCAGGGGGGCATGGCTCGACATTTTTTTTAATGGAAAGGTGGGTCGTGTAATACATCATTTTAAAGCTTATAAAATTCTCCATTTAACTGTATATTTTTATATTTTTTTAAACATTTTTTTTTTGGGTTTAAAATAGGGTTGAAAATGGGTATTTTTGTCAAAATTTCTCTAAAAAATCCAAACAATTTTTTAAAAATGCCTAATTTCATAATGAAAAAAAGTAAATTATACTTTTAAACTAATTTTAGTTGACATAAATAAAAATTAACAAAAAAAAACTTAAAAATTTATTTTTTTAGCACCAAAAACTGAAAAATCAAAACCTTAAAAAACAAGTTTAAAATGTTTAAAAATGTATGGTTATATAGAGAATTTTAAAGGCTTTAAAATGATGTATCACACGACCCCCCTTTCCATTTAAAAAAAATTCCCCCCATGCCCCCCTGCTCACATTTTAAGAGATAAAAGTATCAAATATATGCTTAAAGATAGTGTTAGTTGTCTTATTTAAGAGTTCTAAATTTGAAATCGATATCTCAACTCGTTAAAAAGTTAAGAGGGGGGGGGTGACTTTTGGACCGCACTGTATATTTTTTTATAGATTCAACATGCACATTTTAAGCAAATTAATTAATGTTTTTGTTGCCTAAAAACATTATTTTTCCATTAAACTATTACTTTATATTTATACTAATTAATCAATCTAATTGTAACAAAACAGGATTTTGTATTTTACGTAAAAATGATAAACTTTTGAACTTTGAACAAACAAACAAACAAACAAACAGGATGTAGTGAATTGAATGCGAAAAATATTTTAATAGAATAAGATAATTAAAATAAATTCTTTACACTTTTAAGTAACCATTTTACGGTATAGGTACTTAATAGTACCTATATCATATAATAAATGGTATAATACATACAGAGAAGTCCAAAAGTCACCCCCCCCTCTTAACTTTTGAACCAAATGAGATATCGACTTCAAATTTGGAACTTTTAAATAAGACAACTTAAACTATCGTTTAGCATATATCTAATACTTTCAGCTCTTAAAATGTGGGCAGGGGGGCATGGGGCACATTTTTTTAAATGGAAAGGGGGGTCGTGTAATACATCATTTTAAAGCTTATAAAATTCTCCATTTAACTCCATATTTTTAAATTTAAAAAGTCCAAATTTTTTGGGTTTAAAATGGGGTTGAAAATGGATATTTATGTCAAAATTCCTCTAAAAAAAAACAAATCATTTTTTAAAAATGCCTAATTTCATCATAAAAAAATGTTAATTATACTTTTAAACTAATTTTAGTTGACATAAATAAAAATTTATAAAAAAAAACTTAAAAAATCGAATGTTTTAGCACAAAAAATTGAAAAATCAAAACCTTAAAAAAGATTTTTAAAAAATTTTAAAATATTAGTTTAAATAGAGAATTTTATAAGCTTTAAAATGATGTATCACACGACCCCCAATTCCATTTAAAAAAATGTCCCCCATGCCCCCCTGCCCACATTTTAAGAGCTGAAAATATCAAATATATGCTAAAAGATAGTTTAAGTTGTCTTATTTAAGAGTTCTAAATTTGAAGTCGATATCTCAACTCGTTCAAAAGTTAACAGGGGGGGGGGTGATTTTTGGACCGCACTGTATAATACATTTAAAATTAGAATAATTATATCCTTTTCAATTTGAAAACGTCGATATTTAATAAAAATAAATATTTTTGATCTATTCTTTTTCTGTAGGTATATTAGGGTGACCGACCAAAATTTCAATTTGAAAAATGTGGAGGTCTTACCCCTAAAATTTGTTCATTGGGGTAAGACGAGGGACTGACCGCGGCTGAAATTTGTACAAAAGAGTTCCTTTTTGCAAAGAGTTCCTCAGAGTTCCTCTGACTTCCTTCGGAGTTCCTCGGATTTCCTCCAGAGTACATCAGAGTTCCTTTGGCTTGTACAAAAGATTTCCTCGCGGTCAGCCCCTCGGGGTAAGAATATCATCCCTGATTTTTTCAGAATTTTTGAAAAACGCTAAAAAAAATATATAATATTTTTTTCTGGATACCCCATATATCCAATAATAAAAATTATAGTGGTTTTTATGTGGGGACATATTGGGCTAAAAGCACAATATTTTAAGACAATGAAAAAAAAGTTTGTGTGCCAGTCATTACGCCTAAAACGAAGCAATGTACTGCATTCTCGAACATAAAAGGTCAGAGCTCCGCCATTTTGAAATAAAACATTCTGATTTTTTTTGAGGTTATCCATTATTATCTCCTTATACCGTGCCGTGTTAAAAAGATTTAAATAAAAAATTATTCGGCCTTAAAAATAATAAAAAAGCATTAGAAACATGTCTTTTTAAAAAATGGCTGTGAGCGACCTCTAGATTTTTTTCAAAAATTCTGAAAAAAATCAGGGATGATACTCTTACCCCCAAAAAACAAATTTAAGGGGGGAGACCTCCAAATTTTTTAATTTGAAATTTTGGTAATTTTTCAAAATTACATATTTTTTTATTGATTTAATAATCCCCCGGAAATGCTACCTTTATTAGAAAAACTGTAATAACTGAAAAAATAGTCAATTTTTTGTAGCAGCGCCGGTTAACCTGTATGTATTTCTTTCTCTCTTTAATTGGTGAGTTAAAAAAAGAAAGAAATACATATTCCCCTAACTTGGCTAGTAACCGCTGCTCCACAAAAAATCGGCTAATGTAAGTAACAGACAACAGCTAGTAATCTAATGTGCTTTTCTCAATTTGTAGCCGAGTCCCTTGATGTGTTACTTCAGACTGACGTAATATATACCGACTTCTCTAAAGCCTTCGATAAGCTGGATCATAGAGTACTCATAAAAATGTTGGACAAAATCGGTTTTCCTATAGCATTGTTACTTTTTATGATATCATACCTGTGTGACAGATTGCAGTATGTCGAAATCAATGGAGTTAAGTCTTTGATCTATGTGGCAACGTCAGGCGTCCCACAGGGTTCCAATATGGGCCCTTTATTATTCTTAATTTTTATAAACGATCTCATTTTGTTACTTATTGGAATATACGGGTTACTTTTTGCTGATGACATGAAGCTATATAGATCTATTAAGTCAAATTTGGATTGCGATGCTCTTCAGAACATACTGGATATTGTAGTAAAATGGTGTGAGGATCACAAACTTCCGTTAAATGCTGAGAAATGTCATGTAGTTTCTTACTCCACTAAAAAAAACGTTATTGTCTATGATTATAAAATTAATAATATCATTCTTAATCGACCAGACACAGTAAAAGACCTTGGCGTTACCTTTGACAAAAGGCTTTCCTTCGATAAGCATATAGACAATATTGTATCTAGTGCGCACAGGTCACTTGGTTTTATCATAAGGAGTTCCAAAAGTTTTAAAAATATCGACACTGTAAAGCTCTTGTACATGTCGTATGTAAGGTCAAAGCTGGAATATTGCTCGCTAGTATGGTACCCCCACCTCAATGTAAATATTAAAGCTATTGAAAATGTACAGAGAAAATATTTAAAGTATTTAGATTTCCGATTAACCGGGGTTTATCCTCCAAGAGGTATACCAAACGAAGTCTTGCAGCGCAGGCACTCTTATATGTCCTTATCTATTAGACGGCAGCAAGCTTCCATTATATTTCTACATAAACTATTAAATAACAGAGTTAAATGCAGCGAACTCTTACTTATGCTTAGATTTAATGTCCCGAAAAACACGTCCAGAAACTTAACATTTTTTTACTTAAAAAAATTCAGAACTGATATTAGCAAGTATGCAACAGTTAATATAATGTGTAAAAACTATAATGATATTCATCGCAGACTGGACATTTTCAACTGTAGCATTAGCTCAATTAAAAGTTTTTTTAATGAACTGCTGTAAATCTTGTATAAATGTAAATATGTAAATACTGTATATATTAATATTTTTAGTTGTTATTCTATTGAGTTTTTATTTTTAGCTTATTTCGAGCTATGTAATTGGGTATATCCTGTATAGTTTATGAATAAATAAATAAATAAATAAATAAATATTAAAATAAATAAAATTTATGTTTAAAATTTTGGTATAAAATAAATTTACAAACACAAAATTATATGCCGTACAGCCTGTATATTCAAAAATATTTTTCTTCCCTTTATAAATAACTTTGTTTGAATTTTTTTTTCTTAAGTTCTTAAGTGTACCTTTTTAAGAAAACTATGTTTGGAGAACCTGTTTAGCCCCTCGAAATAAATAAATAAATAAATAAATAAAATATATATTAATTTTTAAATGTACCTGGGCCCCCGAGGATACGGTCTGTTTTTTCAAGCAAGATAGTAAATTAAAAATCGCACAGTGAATATTTTCAAAACAGATTCGAATATTGGATGTGTGAATATACTGCGTAGTTTATTTTATAAAACATAACTATATTCTATACACAAACATATACTATTCAAACCTGTTGTAAAAATATTTACTGTGCGATTTTTAATTTGATCTCTTGCTTGATGAAACAGATCATAGTTAGATTTGTAACCTAGAGGCCTCCAAGTATAAAATCTTTCTTTTTCCTCCCAAAAATTTTGATGACTAAAAAAAAGCTCATCACCCGCCAAAATTTTGATGACTAAAAATTAAAAAAGTCATCACCCCCCCCCAATTTTTTTTGTACCCCTCGCAGAAATTTCGATGACTAAAAAAAAGCTCATAATCACCCGGCGGGGGGCCCAAAAGTGGGGTCCCGTGAGATCTTTCTCACTATCTCACCTGTCCAGTCCGGCACTGTACTTATTTTATTAAAAACAAAATGACCGTGACAGTAGCAGAGAAATTCTCGGTTTTTGCAGTAATTTAAATCACTTACTTTTTAATAGTTAGTTATTACTTAGAAGCTAAATAAACCATAGGCGCCATCCATTCACGATTTAATGGGAGAAAGTTAAGTAGAAATATTTTCATTGTATTTTTAAATTATAAAGCATACCTAATAATTACCTACTACTACTAGTAAACAATCAAAAAAGTAATAATAATACAGGACAGCGCACTAGTTATTTGCAGTCATCGGCGAATTTCCAGTGCTCATATAGGCGCCGCGTCGATTCTATCGTTGACGGTTTTAAATATTTACATTTTTATTTTCTTCGTAAAACACCGACATATTTACATATTTATAGTTAATATGTATATTCAATATTGTTGTGTGTAACAAATTAGTCGTCAAATGTTTCGATTTAGTGACCTTTATAAAAATTTCCCTCATAATTCGGCAAAATTATTCCGTAAGCCTATGTTTCTGTGTTTATTTTCAACGTTGATGAGTCATAACTGAATTTATTCCGATTAATGGTTATTTGTTACCACATGTTGTATACTTACAGTAGCGACGAAGTAAAGAAACACTTAAAAATAATATGTGCTTATGCTTTTTGATTTAGTTTAAAATGAAATATACAAAAAATATAGAACACAAGCCTTTAAATATAAAATAAACAAAAATATTAAGAAAAATCCTATGTTAAGAAAATAAAAGTTTTATTTATTTTTTAAGGGGACAAAAGTATACTTTACATACAGTGCGGTCCAAAAGTCACCCCCCCCCCTTTTAACTTTTGAACGAGTTGAGATATCGACTTAAAATTTAGAACTCTTAAATAAGACAACTTAAACTATCTTTTAGCATATATTTGATATTTTCAGCTCTTAAAATGTGGGCAGTGGGGCATGGGGGGACATTTTTTTAAATGGAAAGGGGAGTCGTGTGATACATCATTATAAAGCTTATTAAATTCTCTATTTAAACTAACATTTTTATTTTTTTTAAAAATGTTTTTTAAGGTTTTGATTTTTTGTGCTAAAACATTCGATTTTTGAAGTTTTTTTTTTATAAATTTTTATTTGTGTCAACTAAAATTAGTTTAAAAGTATAATTAACATTTTTTTATGATGAAATTAGGCATTTTTAAAAAATTATTTGTTTTTTTTTAGAGGAATTTTGACATTAATACCCATTTTCAACCCGATTTTAAACCCAATTTTTTTTTTTTTTTAATTTAAAAATATGGAGTTAAATGAAAAATTTTATAAGCTTTAAAATGATGTATTACACGACCCCCTTTCCATTTAAAAAAATGTGCCCCATGCCCCCCTGCCCACATTTTAGGAGCTGAAAGTATTAAATATATGCTAAAAGATAGTTTAAGTTGTCTTATTTAAAAGTTCCAAATTTGAAGTCGATATATCAACTGGTTCAAAAGTTAAGAGGGGGGGGGGTGACTTTTGGACCGCACTGTATAGGTAAAGAAACAAATTAACAGTTCTGCATAAAATTAAAAAAAAGGGCACATCCACAGGCTCGCATAACAAGCATAATACATAAGAATGCGATGCCGTGATTGGCTTGATGTGACGTCATGTATCTTGTAAGCCAATCACGGTATCGCATTCTTATGTATTATGCTTGTTATGCTAGCCTCTGTATGTGCCTTAACTAATAAAGTGTTGCATAACTCTTATTTTTAATAAGCTCGGCACGTCTTCGTGGCAATGATGATATCAGTTTGTCGGTATACTCCGAGGGGTTTATTTATTGAAAAAAAGTGTACAAGGATTGTTAGAATCAAAGGATTGTGGAAGATTGTCAAAAAGATTGTACAAAATTTTAATGAAGATTGTTAAAGATTGTGGAAAAATTTCATATGATTGTGGAAGATTGTAGATGATTGTGGAGGATTGTAGATGATTGTGGAGGATTGTAGATTATTGTGGAGGAAGGAATTGTCAAGGATTGTAGAAGATTGTTGGATGCGTGTACAAGGATTGTCCAATAAATAAACCCCTCGGTATACTCTTGTGATAGCTTTTTTGTACTTATATCTTTCACCATTTTATTCTCTATTTTTTCAATCCAGATGATCCCAGAGATTTTATATAGGATTTACAGTCGGTAAAGTAAGAGCGTGTCACCTATAACGTGTAGTCGGTAAGAGAGAGCCCTACTTTTTTTTCGGGGATATACTTTACTTCCTGACCGACAATGCTTTGTACATAGAGACTTTTTCTGAACCTTATTTTTAGTGACTCAGCACGTTTTAAAATATGAGTGCTGCGTAAGCATCTCTGTTCTAGTCTGTCTTCATCTGTTTGCACCCGAAAGGTCCGAAAATGACGCGTACAGCGGCTGCAGATCGTGGCTTAACAGGAAAGGTGTCGGCTAAGCACGAAAAAATGATTTTATCCAATACATACAGATAATGAGACAATTACCAGCTTTACTTTAAATAGATAAACTTAATAATAACCCCCGCGTGGCTTTTACTTTATTGAGTGGATAATTATTTATTTTACCCACTCAACTGTCACTTGTCAAAGTATTTTCTTGCAAATGTCATTAAAATTTTTAATAAAAATATGAATTTCTAAGCTATTTATTGGATAAAACCTTGTATGGCACTCATGGATAAACCGATATTGCCCTCTCGAAAATTAACCTGCTTGGCTGACAGGTTATTTTTCTCAGGGGCAATCTTACTTTACCCACTAGTACCATAAATAACTATTAAACATGTTTTCGCAGAATCCTCAATTGAGGAAAGTAAAAAAGCCATCCACTGAACTTATGTGCAAACTGCGAACACTTGTCGACAAGAAAGTTCGTCAACTAAAAAACTATCGACCTTAAAATTTGCCACCCTAGGTCATTACCTAGAATGACCTAATGGCCCTGGCCTAAGTAGTCATAAAGTTCTTTCAAGTCAGCAGGGACTTTTTCAAAGTTCACTATTTAGTTCAGAGCTGGCAAAAAGACGGGATTTTCCGGAAAACCCCGGACAGGGTATTTACCGGTAAAAACCAGGCCACAATTGCCCAAATGGTGGGAAAAATCAAGTGGTTTACCGGTATTTACCAGGGTAAAAAAACCATGAAAAATTGGGAAAAACTTACATTTTTAGTAAAAAAATGGAAATACAATACTTTTAATTTTCGTAGATACAACAACCAAGTTTTAAAATTTGCTCGCCTACTTAGTTACTAGGAACACAACTGAGAATCACAGTCTTTTTAACCGACTTCCAAAAAGGAGGAGGTCATCAATTCGACGTGTGACTTTGTTTTTTTTTTATGTTTGTTCCCGCATAACTTTGGAACGCATGAACGGAATTTGATGAAACTTTTTGCAACTTAAAGAGAGCATTCATGAGGTGGTCCCGTTTCAATTTGATGCCTGGATAATGCCGGGTAAACCGGATAATTAGGATAAATCTAACCATTTTAACGCAATTTCACTTAAAAACGGCTTAATTTGGTTCTACAACCAACCAAATTTTTAGAGAAATATCGGAAAACTCGGATAAGCTGGATAACTTTATTAAGGGGTCACTCGAATATTACGACACACTGAAAAACTTAAAGTTTAGCAATATTTTCTTTAGTATTTCGTTTCAAATAAAGTTGGTTTGGAGATAATGACGTCACAACGCACTTTTAGTGCAAAAAGCCGAGATGGAAGGACAACTATAATATAGCTTAGATGACGTTACAAATCTAAAAAGTAAAAAATAAATACTTTTCGCAAAAAAATGAACCGACTTTTATGTCTATAATAAGTAAAAAATTAAAAATACCGACTTAAGTATTTTTAAGTGCCAATTTCACAGCAAACAATAATAAAATAATAAAAAAAATTGTTAGTAATTAATTTAGGGAATGGTGAAATTGGCACCGACTTAAGTATTTTTTATTTTTTACTTTTTAGAGACATAGAAGTTTTTATTAGAAATCTATTTGAAAATATTTGTTTAGCTCTCACTCTAGCACATCACAAAATCCCAGTGGGATTTTCCTTGTGGTTTTTACCGGTATTTACCGGTAATTACCAGGTAAAATCATATGATATTTACCACCCGGGATTTTGCTTAGTGGTAAAAACCGGTAAATACCACTGGTTTTTACCGCCCTGGTCCAAACCATGCCAGCCCTGATTTAGTTAGTGTATTTTCAAATCGTCAAAAACAAAAGCCTTATTTTCGTTGCCCTGTGTAGTATTCAATGAAATTCTGAATGAAATGTATCGTTATTAATTAGACGTCTGTTCCCACACTCCGTATGAAAAAAAATTTAAAATTAAATGTCTGTCAACAACGAATCAAATTTATCGGCCATCCTTGGCGGACATGCCAGGCCCACCTAGGCATCCTTGATCTCGATTTAAAATGTTAAGCAGAGACAGACGGATACACAGACAATACTATAGCTCGAACAGACAGCTTGGTTCTCATACAATGTAAAGAGCACAGGTAAAGAATTAGAATTATATAGTATTTATTGTGATTACTTGAAAGTATACTTAAGTATAATAAATACTAATAACACTACCCTAGTAGAAATTTAACGTTAGAACAACGTTTAATGTTAGAAAACTGTATAAATGTATGTTATAAAATATGTGCAAATGTCCCGCTTTTTAACGTTAGAATCAAACATTAGTTACAAACGTTAATCTAACTTTAGATTTTTAAGTTAGAAATACGTTATAAGTACGTTTAATTTCTAACTTTTGGAGGGGGTGTGACCAACTAGGAAATTTCAACCTGCATCATACAATGGCAGCTGGAGACAAATTTATTCATATAAATAAATCTTAATATATTTTAGCAATCATAATATTTTTAAACATAATTTCGTTACATTTATATATAAAATAGCCATATTTTTAGGTGGCCCTAAATATTTTTCGTGTAATATGCTGTTATACTTCGATAAATAAGTTTACCTCTTAGAAAAACTTAATATTTAGTTAGTGCATATTTATTTATACATTCATAATCTTAAAATATTTTTTCAATTCTAGTACAGCGTTGCCAGACTTACTATAGTTTTGACTTTTGGGGGATATTTTTTTAAACTTATAGAAATAATAAATAATTATCAAACCTGGGCACATAGCTGCCTGAAATGATTATTTTCTACTATAGCTTACGCAATAATGGAAATTTAAAAAATATTTAAAGTTAGAATAAGTTTAGAAAAAGGTTAGAATTTAGTTGGGAAACTAACGTTAGATTTATGTATTTTATAACGTTTTTGTAAAACGTTAGTTTTTAAGGTTAGATTTACATATTTTATAACGTTTTTGTATAACGTTTGAGACTAAACATAAAAATTTCACTAATCTAATGTTATGTTAAGTTAGATTTATGAACTTTTCTACCAGGGTAGTTTACAATTATTTGCGACGTAGTACTTTTTAAAATTTTCTTACTTAGCTCTTGGTATAAATATTTGTGATATAAAATGGAGTACCTGACAAAAGTAAAACAAAATATGTTTTTTTATTAATATTTATAATTTTTACAATCACCTCCACATTTTAAACTAAAATCGGTTGATGATGATGATACATAACTAACCTGAATAACGTATTCTATTGTAGGACCATAGATTTCCTTAAAATAGCTCCAATGGATACCAATCTTATTATAAATCTGTTCATTTTCCGAATCCAAAAGTTTCCTAATATTTCTTTTTACTTTCCTATTCGTCTTGTAAATCGGAAAACATGAGAAAAATCCTGTCCATCCAACGAGAACTACGTCATCAATTTTAGCTTTAGTCAGTAACTTGTTAAGTTTTCTTATCGTTTCGGAATACACTTCTGGGGATAGTTTGGTCAGTAACTGTCTAGGCATTTTACTGCAAAAGTGGTTATTTACTCCATACTTGACGCATCCATCTCCTCGTATTATCAGTGGTTCTAGAGTTTTATGTTTTTTTGTGTGATATGCTAAAACCCTATTGTAGTGTACGTTATTCATATGAGAAAAAAATGTTGATTAAAAAATTGATGATTTTTTCATAATTCATTTATGCCAAATTGGCACATAAAAATGACAGTTTGAAAACGCACTTCATTTAGCGACACGTGTACTAATAGTATGATAAAGTACTAGTTTTATAACATACGTTTTTAGCGCACGAGTACAAGTTTAGAAAACGAGCCGCTTGCGGCGAGTTTTCTAAAGTACTAGTGCTCTAAAAACGTGTTATGAAACGAGTGCTTTATACAATTTTTTCTATTTTGCTCTAATATTTAAAAAACTTACATTTAAATTGATGACTGATTTTGGGATTTTCGTTTTGGGTTGGCATTACAGTTTACACTATGTTTAAAATTCTAAGAACAAATGAAATTTTGATATATTTTACAGTCATCTCTTCTTTTTTCACTGCAATTAACCAGTCCACAATTTTAACACGGTACAAAATAACCCAAACACAAAATTTTGTAAAAAATTAAACTTTAAATCGACATTGACATTTGCACGTAAAACGTCAAGAGATAGGCTTTTGTATGTTGCCAACCCAACAGAAAAAAAAGTAGAGACCTCTTATGGGCCTATAAGAACACGCAAAATGCATGTGATTATGAGCTTATAAGAGTCGCAAAATAGAAAAATCTGTTTATTTAGAGTATACTTGTTCATTTAAAAAGGGGTTAACTTTTTTTTAGGTGAAAACCCTCGAAAAATTAAAATTATAAAAAAAACTCGCGACTTAAAAAAATATATTACGAATTGTGTAAAATAGTTTTGAAAACATGTACTTACCAAAAAAAAAATGCATAAAATGGCTTAAAATAAGAACACAAACATAAGTTAATATTTATATCTTTGATATTTAACACCCAGCGTGCCGCATGGAAAAATTTACTAAACGTTTGCCGTCACGACGCTTAAACTGTTGCCAGTACTGGCAGTACTTACTGCTAAGCGCTTAGCTTAAATAATAAAGTACTTAGCTGATAAGTATACAGAGTATATTCTCTACAAAATTCTTAAAAATCTGTTTAGGGAAGGACTTTTATATTAAAAACTGACATTATTCTACTATACTCGTGTCAATCTGAGAATGCGACTCTGACGTCACAAGTTAAAAAGCACTCTGTAGTGTAACTGAAACTTATTTATTAAGACTTAATACATAATTATTATCGAGTTGGAAAAATGGACGTTTAACATTTGGAGGAAATTTTTTTTTTTTTTTAGTCATCACTTTTTATTTTTTGCTGTAGTTTTAAAAATGTTAAACTGCAGTTATTGGGAAAATTTGGCCTTGTAGTTGAGAAGTTCTAGAAGTAAAGGTAAATTCGAGGCAGAAGGGTGGATTACACTCCCTGAAGAGATCAAGTCAAAAAGAGATCATTCAAAAAGTTTGTTTTTGCTTTACAAACAGAATTAATTTTCTCCTGTGATATTTTTATAACTAAATTATCTGGTTTTGAATAATTTATTCATAATTATTTTAAAATACATAGTATATTATGTCAAATAATAAATTAAAAACTAATAGCTAGCATTTAATTAATACGTTTCCTATTCGGGTTTGGGTGATTCATAATTTACGAGGTCTTAAGACTACTGAAAAAATTAAATGCTTCTTTATATTGGGCAATTTTTTGGGGTAATTAAGTGCTAGCTTACATATTATCTACCGTTGTCAAGGCTTGTTTACGTTGACAACCAATAAAATCAGTGAACTCATTTATTATAGACCGTTGTTAAGCACTGTTTATTGACGACGGTCAATAATGAAAAAAATTAAGACAACTGCTAACTTTTTTTAACTTGTCAAACTGAAAGCTATGTCAAAATAGTTTTACATCGGCACTTAGTGCTACTAAGAGTGCCGATGTATTGAAATCTTCGCCGAAAAGTCAAAATCTTTGACCACGTTTTTTTCACATTTTTCGACGTTTTAGACCATTCTGAGTCGAAATCAATAAAAAAAAATTTGCATCCGTCTGTCTGTCTGGGTGTAAACTCTCTCTCCATTTCTACATGAGATATCGACTTGCGGTTTTTTGCTTATTGTTTCTTATCGTATTCCGAAGAGCTGATTAGATTTTGGGGGTAAACGATTGAGGGTAAGGGTAAAACTCCTATTTTTAGCGAATTTTATTTATAATTAAGGCAATTATTATTGTATTTGTTTAATTTAGCACTTATATAAAAGATAATTTAAAATTGGTCAAAAAATGTTATAAACAACGTTTTCCTAAAAAGCATTGTTTTCGAGATATTGGCGTTTGAAGCAGTAAAAGGTTTTTTTAGCATATCTCACATATTTATTATCCGATTTCAAAAAATTATATTTTAAATAAAAGCTCTTTTTAAGCCCTATAAAAAATGTTATATACAGTTTTTTGCTAGAATATAATGTTTTAAAGATACAGAATTTAAAATCAAACAAAACACCTAGTTTGAAATTTGCAAACTAGATAGCTCTAGTGTACAATAGTGCCGATGTTTTGACAGGGTGCTTGCAACGTTTCATCTAGTTTAAACTACATTAGTAACTAATATTTGGAGTAACTACCTTTAGGTAGTAGAAAAAATGGTATATGCACCACGTATGGTAGTGTTCGAGACTGAATTTTTTTTGCCCTAAGGGCCGTAGTTTCCTTATATTTCCGGACCAACCTTTATAGGAACATTTTTAAAATGTTATTTTAATAAAATCTATAATTTAGTTGATTATTTATATCGAAAAAAAAATCGAAAAAAAAATCTAAAACAGAAAATAAAATTAACCCATTAAGGACTGACCCATGAATTTATTGAAAAATATAGGAAATATTTATCAGATAAATTTGCTGAAAATGACGGGTCTGGGCGGGTATAAATTGTGCATAAACCGGACTTGAGCGGATGAAATTCACCCGCTCAAGTCCGGTCTATGCAACATTTATACCCGTGCAGACCCGTCATTTTCAATAGGGTACTATTATTAGTCCAAATAATTCATTTTTACTAAGGGAACGTTCAAGTATTACAGGTGTTTTAGATTTTTTATTGATATAAATAATCATTAAGGCGAAATGGCTCAAAATAATATTAAAATAAATATGTCATTTTAATAAAACTATATCCGTCATAAAATTACCATAATCCGACGAATATAAAAACCTACAAGTTCGATATATACCCTTAGGATTATTATTATCCTTGATCTAAAATCGTCAATAGTTATTATAGTACGTGGGTATTATTAACGTGGTTCTTTTTTAGCTGATTATTATACATTATCCTTTCATTAAATAATTTGCTTTTATAACTTTTATAATGTTATAAATTTTTATCAAGATGGCCATGAATTATGCATCATCTTTAAACAGTGTACACACCTCGATTAGTGACACTGCCCTAGTAGAAATTTAACGTTAGAACAACGTTTTTCTAATGTTACAAAACTGTATAAAAGTACGTTATAAAATATGTGCAAATGTCCCGCTTTTTAACGTTAGAATCAAACGTTAGTTAAAAACGTTAATCTAACGTTAGATTTTTAAGTTAGGAATACGTTATAGCTACGTTTAATTTCTAACTTTCAGAGGAGGCGTGGCCAACTATGAAATTTCTACCTGCATCATAAAATGGCAGCTGGAGACAAATTTATTTATATAAATAAATCTTAATATATTTTAGCAATCATAATATTTTTAAACATAATTTCGTTACATTTATTTATAAAATGGCAATCTTTTTAGGTGGCCCTAAATATTTTTCGTGTAATATGCTATTATACTTCGATAAATACGTTTAACTCTCAGAAAAACTTTATATTTAGTTAATATTTATTTATACATTCTCTCTCTCTCTCTCTCTCTATTTATTTGGTCTTTTTCTTCCGAATAATTAACCAGGGTTTCTCTATATAATCATGAGGTTTCCAGTGCGCAAGTACTAATCGGATATGTATCCTGACTTGCGCACTATCACTGATAAAATACTACTGTAGTAATTTCCACGCTAATATAAAAAGTTATCATTAAAAACACACAAAAAACGTCCATTATTATTCACTTAAAATTCAACAGTTCGCACGATTAATAACCATATATATGGTTCACTTTTACTTGTACATAAAACATTAACATAAAAATACTCGAGGCACATCATAAAAGATGACAAAACAAAAATACACGAGGCACATCATAAAAGATGGCTTAGCACGATGCTGACGGTTCATCGCCCAGTACTTGAATTGATTTATACATTCAGAATCTTAAAATATTTTTTCAATTCTAGTACAGCGTTGCCAGACCTACTATAATTATGACTTTTGGGGGATATTTTTTTAAACTTATAAAAATAATAAATAATTATCAAACCTGGGCACATAGGTGTCTGAAATGATTATTTTCTACTATAGCTTACGTATTAATAATGAAAATTTAAAAAATATTTAAAGTTAGAATAGGGTTAGAAAAAGGTTAGAATTTATTTGGGAAACAAACGTTAGATTTATGTATTTTAAAACGTTTTTGTCAAACGTTGGTTTTTGAGGTTAGATTTATATATTTTTTAACGTTTTTCTCAAACGTTAGTTTTTAAGGTTAGATTTATATATTTCATAACGTTTTTGTATAACGTTTGAGACTAAACATAAAAATGTCACTAATCTAATGTTATGTTAAGTTAGATTTATGTACTTTTCTACCAGGGTGAAGTTCCGAATGTTTATAACGAACAGAAATTATAATTTTTTCTTCGACTAGGTAAATGTCTTTTGCCGCACTCTTTTTTATTTTGTAAACGATCGATCACCACGCACAGCGTGCGTAATATTTCATGGTTAGGGAATTTCGTTATAAAGATTAAGTAAATAATTTTTTTTGGACCACGCTAATGATCCAAAAGTGTTTTGTCTACGTTCTACTTCAAAATGGCGGAGGTTGACTCTTTGGAAAAAATGCATTTTTTTCTAGCCTTTATCAACATGTGTCAATTTTTATCATTTTTACCCCATCCCTTTTATTTTTGTAGAGGGGCATAAAAATTGAGAATATTCCTTTATTATCCAGAAACACTTTTTTGTTCCAAAAACCCTTCACATTATTTTCTGTTTAATAAAGCGCCGGGCGGGACCTCTAAATATTTTTTAAAACATCTAAAACAAAATGACAGTTTTTTTTTTCACCTAAAGGAACAATTTTGAGGGGTGGGACCCAAACAATTCCGTAGGTCCTGGGCACCTTGTTGAATACCTATTTTATGTATAGCCCAGGACAGGGTCGTATTTATCTGGACTTTTGGCCGCCCCGAGCAAACTTGAAAAACGGCCGTTCCCCTTTGGTACTAAAAAATCATATGGTTTGACTAAAAAAAAGATCGTCACCTCTGAAAAAGCATTACTTCAGCAGAAATGTAATTTTGATGACAAAAAAATATGCTCACCTCTATAATTGCTGCTCATTGCTGTTTTTGTTTAAAAAGTTTAGTTTTCAACTGAAAAGAAATAAAATAACGGGTGTTTCCACCCGTAAAAAAATAATATGCCATCGGTTTCTAATAAAGTTTGGCAACGCTGTACTGGTACCAGCGCAGTCATTTGAGGTTTTGATTTCCGTCATTTAAAAGAAGTAAATTATTTACTTCTTTAGTGTAAATATATTTTTAATAAATAAGTGTTTAAATTAGTTTTGAGTGGCCCGTTTTTAATACCAAGATTAAATTAAATAAATTAATCTTTATGAATACCAGTGATTTAAAGCTTTTAAGATGGAAAGTGCATGAAATATATTATCTGAAATTAATTAGGGTTTATACCTAGGTAATAAAATAAGGATTTATATTGCTTATCAATAAAAATAAATCAACTAAAGGTAAGCTTCACAAATTAAAAACACATTTTGCAAAAATATAGCATTTATTAAGATTTCAGTAACTGTCAGTTTCTTGTTTCCATAGTAACCAAGTGATAATTGCACATGTGCAAAAATTATCAGATTCATTTTGATCTGATTGGTCAAGAAACTAAAAATGCAAGGTTTTGATTGGCCTATATATTGTTTGTGATATAGTCATAAATAATGCGATTAATTATGCACTTGAGTTCAAAACTGATTTACATCACTAATGGTCATTTTCTAAGCCTACTAGATAAAAAAATAATACGTTATTTTAAGCTATGACGGCAGAATAGGTAGCTAAATGAAATGAATTCGTGTACATTATCTCCTGTTGTCTACAAGCATACTTAAATAAAAATGACTAATTCCAATAAAAAAAACAATTTGTTATGAAATATAGATAGGATCAAATCAACTGGGACATATGGTAATGAATTGTCTCTTAAAGCTAAGGTGATTATTCTACACACTCATACAGCACAATTAATAAAGGTATCGGTGTATACTTGAGGCATGTAGAACCAAAACGTAATAGGGTCAAAATTTATTTACAGGCACTTTCGTTGAAAAGAAAAATTGAAAAAAAAAGTAATATAATACAGCAATACCTACTAATTTGTGTTTGTGCATGTATCTACTTACCAATTTTATAAATGTCCGCGCTAAACAAAAGCATGTATAATTTGCATGCAAAGCATATGCAAATTTCAAATTTGTGACCGGCGTTACTGTGACCGGCGTTACATTAAGTAATGTTTTTAAATTTCCCGGCTCTTCCTAAACACATTTAATATTTTTTAAGGTTTAAAATGCTCAAGCATCTCTGCCGGCACTATGGCATGAAGCTTTTAGGTTAATAATTCTACTAATTTAGTAAGTAAACCCTGTGACCGGTGTTACAAGACAAAAACATACGCTCGGAAGGTTTTCGTAATGGTTTACTTAATTTTAACACAAATAAGTTAAAAACTTACCTTGGCCATAAAAAACACCACAACAACCATTGGCGCAGTTCGATGTATGAGCGAAACCGATAAAACCGCCCCGGTGTTACCTGTAGTTTTAGGGACAGACCCATAACGTGTTATAAAAAGTTATGAGGAGCAAATAGCTTTCGATAAAAACTATTTAAATAATTAAAAATATATTCTGAAACATATTACTTTTACAAAACATCACTTCCGATTGGGAATATTAAAATATAACAAGACGAACATGAACATTGTTAGCTGGGGACACGTGACCGGTGTTACATTTGCTTACGGAAACATAAAAAAAATATTTATTATATGGTTACAGCTACAAAACATTTTTTTTTAGTTAGACACAAATGTTCTCTTACGAAAGAAGTACATGTACATTTACTACTGCTGAATAAAATGTTTTTGCGAGCCGTAAACTCAAAAGTGCCTGTATAGTATATTCTATAACTAGTATGGAATAGACAATATTCCGCACGAGCGGAAAGTTTGTCATACAAACCGGCAGGCGAGTATGACGGTCCCGCGAGCGGGGAATGACTATTCCATACGTGTTGTAGACTATACTTTTTCTTCGACTGCAAATATGAAACACTGTACGGCTTTAAACTGCGGACAAGGTTACACATATTTTCATATCAGTTTTTTATCAATTTAGTTCAAAAAATTAAAACTGCTCCATCTATTGTTAAATATTTAAACCTGATATATGTCATAAAAATCTGACATAACCTTCAATTTTTGCATTATAATTTGTAAATATGTGCTAAAATTAAATAAAAATATTTTTTAACTACTGATTTGATAAAATTATAATTTTAATAATTATTAAATAACATTAATTGCTTTATTTAAAAATATGTGTTTTGTTGCATTTGCAATTTCCAGTCACAAAAAACATTGCTTTTAGCCTTGTCCGCAGTTTTAAGCCATACAGTGTTTCATATTTGCAGTCGAAGAAAAAGTATAGTCTACAATACGTATGGAATAGTCATTCCGCACTCGCGGGACCGTCATACTCCGCTCGCGCGGAATATTGTCTATTGCATACTAGTTATAGAATATACTATACAGGCACTTTTGAGTTTACGGCTCGCAAAAACATTTTATTCAGCAGTAGTAAGTGTACATGTACTTCTTTCGTAAGAGAACATTTGTGTCTAACTAAAAAAAAATATTTTGAAAAATTTGTACGTCATCTTTTGATTCTACGTGCCTCACTTGTAGATCGCAAGATAAAATACAAATACATTTTTGTCCCATTTAAATAAATTATACTTTTGTCGCCCGTACCTTTTATGTTTGAGATTTAATTATTTTATTGTCAACGACAATACATAGTATAACACTGTTCTATAAAATATAACAAATTGACAAAAATAATAAACTATTGTTAACAATAATTCGTTTATTTCATCTTTGAAGATACGCATATAGCACAAGTTTATTCAATGGAGATCCCTAGAATATGCATTTTGGGATAAACAATTTCGTATAGAAAAGACATCCTCGGAATATAATTTGTAAACGGGAAGCCGAGCGACTTCCGAACCGTATATTCCAGTGATATCCCGAAGGTATGTCCTAAGGATATACTGTACGTCTGTCCTAAAGATAGCTAGGTACTAATTATGTACACAAAAGTGGCTATCAAATAGTATTGCTTTTATTTTTTTTGTCAAATATTGCTATTAGCAGCTTGCACCTAGGTGCAAGGTATTTTAATGCCGAACTTAAATTTAAGCTAATAGCAATCCCAGGTAGCAAAATAACATGACATTCACGTGAAAGTCACGTTAATATGTGACATGTGATGTTAAGATTGTAGTCTCATTTAACAAGAATGTAGCATGGTGGGGATGTCCTAAGTCCGCCCCTAATAACATCACACAATGACATCCCGAAAATAACGTGTTTGTGACATCATAAATCCACATTCCTGTTATATCTAATATCTTATGGATGTCGTTACTGGTACTTTAATATTTAAATAATATTCTAGCTTTTTCTAAATTAAAACCATTAAAAACGCTATAACCCTATAAAAAAATCGGATTTAAAATCAATCAGTAATTAAAACAATCACAGATTGAAACAGATAGATTCTAAATACGAAATTGCAGATTAAGCGGAGAATACATATATTCCTTTAATCCGTGTCCGTGGTCTTGAGAAGCCCGGCAGAGCCCCCTATCCATTGGAAATCGTATAATGTGTATACAATTCCTTATAATAATTTACTATATCAACATCATCTTATATCGATTTTTTTGCTTCCAACGTCGGTAAGAAGCAAAATAACATGACATTCACGTGAAAGCCACGTTAATATGTGACATGCGATATATTCACAGCGTTGCTAAATATTTGTTATTAAATAACATGGTTGTCACGTCACACGTGTTACGTTGCAAATGTGATGTTAAATACATGTTATTTTTCAATATTATGTGATGTTATGATTTAGTTTAAAAATACACCCAAAAGTGATGTTAATTTCTTGTAATATAACATCCCTTGCTACCTGGGAATATATCACAAAAAAATAATAAAAGCAATTGATAGGCATTTTTGTCGGGGACATTGTAGGGGGAGATACCCATGAATGGGACAATTTTTTTAAAGAGCTGCCAAAATTTTATTTTTAATCTTTTATAAGTTCAAGTGTCAAACCTGAATAATATTAATTTTTACCCAAACTACAAGCATTAAAAAAAAACTCAACTTGTTAACTGGAGGTATTTTCTTGTTGATATTTTCTTGGTGATTGAGTATAAATTTTGGCATTTTGGAAAATTATATTGACAAATAATAACAATCATAGATAAGATGATAAGCATTAATCGGAACAAATTCAGTTATGACTCATCAACGTTGAAAATAAACACAGAAACATAGGCTTACGGAATAATTTTGCCGAATTATGAGGGAAATTTTTATAAAGGTCACTAAATCGAAACATTTGACGACTAATTTGTTACACACAACAATATTGAATATACATATTAACTATAAATTTGTAAATATATCGGTGTTTTTCGAAGAAAATTAAAATGTAAATATTTAAAACCTCGCGTCAACGATAGAATCGACGCGGCGCCTATGCGAGCACTGGGAATTCGCCGATGAGTGATGATAAGATGATATTTAATTTTTAAAAGTTTAAACTAGAACATTTTAAGTGTAGTGAAATTCTCTGCTCGCAAGTGTACATTTTGGAATTAAATTAATAAATAAACAATTTATTCATAGTTTTCGGTGTAAAATACGAAGAAAATAAGAATATGTAAATTTATACACTTATAGATAAAGCATAAATACAATTTTTATTAAAAAATTTTGTAAAAAATTCAACTTTAAAGCGACATTGACATTTGCACGGAAAACGTCAAGCGATAGGCCAGGTCTGTTGCCAACCCAAAAGAACAAAAAGTACAGACCTCTTATGGGCCTATAAGAACACGCAAAATGCGTGTGATTATGAGCTTATAAGAGTCGCAAAATAGAAAAATGTATTTAAAACTGTTTTGTCATAAAATTCAAGTGACATACGTGAAATTGGTTACAAGAGCCTTCCCTCCCTAGGGAGGGAAATGAGGTGTTTCTAACTTTTTGATAAGTCGCAGTCAATAAAATTTCATTTTCCAACTTTTATGTATATAATTAGTCAGTTACTAAATGGTTGTGAACAAACGTCTATTTACGTCACATAGAACATGCTGTTTTTTTAAACATAGAAAACCAACTTAATTTAAATATAATGACTTAATAAAACGTAATAATGTCTGTACATTTGATTGCATTTAAATAGTGATAAGGCTAGACCAATTATTTTTAATTATTAATTGCTTAAGTTTAATGTGTTAATAATGAAAAAAAAAAAGAAATCCGCGCATTTCCATTTAGGAAATTTTCTAAAGAAACAGCGTTGGAATTTCGACTGGGATAACCCACCAGGGTTCCAAGTTATGCCTGTGGCCGATTCCTGCGCGAAGTCACGTGTGTAAATTTTCCTAAATACATGCAGGTCTGGCCCTCTAAGTAATTTTTTTTGGGGGATGTGAAGTGTGACAAACAAAAAACTTTTACCTCAAGAAGGAACATGATGAAATCTACCGTATGCTTTGTTTGAAGCGTGAACCAACTACGGTGAGGGGCTGGTGGGGAGTGACTATTGTTTACACTTAGTACGCGAAAAGAGAGAGAAAGAATGTGTAAACTCACAGTCTAATGTCGTAAAATGACTGACAGGGTACAGTGTTGCCGATTGGAAACATATACTTTGGATATTTTATTGTAAATTTTAAGAAACATTAGTTCTGTATGAGTTTTATATGAACTAGTAGTTTAGTTTTATTAGATTAAATATACTATATTATTAAACATAATTATAGTAAACACAATAAAGTTTTTTACATTTTTAATTTAAGTATAATGATTTGAATTCATGATAAGGTGGAAACTACGCAACATCGCTACTAGGTAGCCTGAAAGTCGACTAGCGACATCTTCATTTTACAGCACAAAGCTGTATCGCGTTAGTAAATAAACAAACAAAAAGATGACCTTCATAAACATTGGTCTGAAATTACTTTTTGAGGTAAAAGTTCTTTGGTGAAAAATGTAAAAAGCTAACGCCACTGACGAAAATTTTATAAATGGGATTGTCTATTTTAATTTTAAACCCGTTTTATAGTTTAATATTTCACAAAAATTCAGGAAACCTCTGGCTCTACAGGCGTTTTTTTCAACTTACAAGTCCCTGTCATCTTTAAAATCTCAAAAAATGTAATAAACTAGCACTGCAAGCGAATATTTTATACAGGTCCCTAGGGCTGGCCTTTGCATTTAAGCGCCCTGAAGCATTGAACCTGGCGCCCCTAGCAAAAATAAAAGATCCTCACTCCAAAAAAAAAACTTTGTCCTTGACGGTTTCCACCAAAAAAATGATCCTCCCAAACTTTTGATGACAAAAAACAAAACAAAAAAAAGGTCCTCACCAAAAAAAAAGGCTTTGTCCCTGACGGTTTCTTACAAAAACAAAAAGATGCCCATCCCAAATTTTTGATGACAAAAAAAAGGTCCTCACCCCAAAACAAGGCAAGAAATTTTTCTCTAGCACGTTTTTTGGCGGGGTCATTATGGAGTGTTACGCCCAAGTTAATGTTATAGGAAAATAGCGTTATAGGGGGGGGGGGTCCAAAATGATCAAAATTTGCGTTACGTAATACTTGAACCTTCCCTAAGGGTCATGCTATTGAAATTAAAAAAAAAATTGATGGGAGGGTGCAAGGGGTGAAAATTTTAATAACTCTTTTTGCACCAAAATTTGCAAAATAAAAAATAAAAATCGACCTGTCCGAGCATTTTTTTAAAAGGCATATAACTGAAAATTTAATCGGGTGGTTCCAGACTTAATGTACGCATTGTATATAAAAAGAATGGCTTTAAAAAGAAACGGGAGCCGGTCTTTACCTCGAAAAAATTTACCTCGAAAGGACATTACCTCGAAAAGAACTTACCTCGAAAAAATTTACCTCGAAGGGACATTACCTCGAAAAGTCGTTACCTCGAAAGTACATTACCTCGAAAGATTTTACCTCGAACGGCTTTTACCTCGAAAAGGGCTTTTTTAATTTTTTATCTGTTTCTTTGCGATTATTGTGTATTGTAGTTTTTTTGCTCATATTTTATTGATTAAATTTTTATTTACGGGCATTTAATAACTTTTAGTTTTAGTAAATAATTCAAAATTAATCGATTAACCTATATCGAGAGCTCGCGAAAGATAAATTAGCGGTGTATAAAAACTTTGTGTATTATAAAGATCGTGTGTACAAAGACAAGTTTTTTTGGAAATTTGGAAAATATGGTAAAATTGCTTGCAAAGAAATAACATTTATTGTTAATTATATTTTTTTTATAAAAAATGTTTCTGTAGATTTATTGACAGCTTTTTGATTATTTGTGATTTTAAATACTTTCTTTTTGTATAATATATCAATATTATTGCTTTAAATAACTAATAAATAATAATAAATTTATTGCTGTCAAATTTTCCTTCTTTTTCTAAAAAAAAAAATTTGTTTGTTTTAGTTTTTTTATAATTTTTAAAAAATTATGTATTTTAGAGGTAATTTTTTATGCGAGGTAATGCCGTTCGAGGTATTTTCTTTCTAGGTAATGTCCTTTCGAGGTAATTTTCGTGCGAGATAATGGGCTTTCGAGGTAAAATTTTTCGTAGTTATGGTGTTCTAGGTAATTTTTTTCGAGGTAAAAATTTTCGAGGTAATTGCTTGCGAGGTAAATCCAAACCCCTACCCAAAAGAAACATTCCTATTTGTAAAAAATTTCCAACAAAATAAACGTACTGCTCCGTTTCCACGAGGTTCCCATAAAGAATGTTTTCCAGGGTTACCATTAATTTAACATTAGGAACATTTTTGTAAACTAATGAACTCATGTACTAGTTTCTTACCACAAGTTGGCATTGTTCTCAAAATTATTACATTTAAAATTAATTTTGGTTAAGGGTTTTCCATATTTGGATACAATAAAAAAATATTTTATGACATCATGTTTCTATCGTAAAAATACGCATTGCAAAATTTACTATAAATTATTGCAGAAGTAGGTGAACTAGGATTCGCTCCCAGTGAAAAGAGTCCTATCTGCTTATACACGCTTGTTGGGCGAAGAAAAACTGGTGTAGTCAAATATTTTTTTTTGAAAGCGGGTAATATTGCTTTCCCATTTTAAAAATTTTCAAAATTTTGGAAAGCCTTGTATTCGTGCAAAAATTTTCAAAAATTTTGTTTGTGTATTTTTGCGTTTTATTACGTTTTATGTCGATATAAATCAATTTCGAGCAAAAAAAAAATTATCGGTCGGTCTGTCCGGAAAATCTTGTGGACACGATAACTTAAGAACGCTTTAAGCTAGAGACTTGAAATTTGGAATACAGGTATGTTACCAAAAGTTCTCGCTCGGGATTGTTTTTGGGGTGCGGCAAGGGGGAAAAATACATTTTTTTTTAGAAAAATTTGAAAATTGCTATATATGGGTTTTTGAGGTTGCTTAAATTGAATTTTTTCTAAATCCACTCCCTGAGGAGTGGGGGGTAGTTTTCGTGAAAATTGTTATACTGGGGTTTTTGAGGTTGTTGAAAGTGAATCTGTATATAAAAAAATTCTAACCTTACCCCTAAAGGGGCAGAGGGTAGTTTTGGTGAAAATTGGTATGTTAAGGTTTTTATAGTTGCTGAAAGTGAATCTGATAATAAAAAATCCATTTTACGGTCGGAGGTGAAAAATGGGAAAGCTCTTTTACTGGGCAGTGTATTTGTTTTTAATTCAGCGCCATATGCAAATAAAATAGATAGCTTAAGGTTTCGAATTTTTCACATAATTCAGAATTTCGTAGGCACTATTTTATAAATTCTTTCAATTAATATTGTGAAACCATATTATTTACAAATTATAATGCAAAAATTGAAGGTTATGTCAGATTGTTGTGACAGATATCAGGTTTAAATATTTGACAATAGATGGAGCAGTTTTAATTTTTTGAACTAAATTGATAAAAAACTGGTCAAATATTAAGAAAAACTAATAAACTTTATATAATTTTAACGCAAAACTTTAAATTGCATTAAATTATTCAATATTTCATGGTAAAATAAATATATTTTTGCTAATTTTGCTACAGTTTTCTTTACTTTTATAAGCAGGAAAGGGCACTACATTACGGAATATTCATACCGTATCTCGAGCTAGAATGGATTCATTCTGTGTTTGAAAAGTGTGTGTATTTGCTTACATTCTAAAGCAGTCGTAGAAAAAGTTTGTTCCAGCACACCGCAATATTTTGCAATGTATTTTTTAGGTGTATCGTTTTCTGTTTTGCATACAAATGAAATAATTTAAAAATCCCACATTAGATAGGCTGGTCGTCTAATATTTATTAATTTATATGAAAGGATTGGTTTTGAAGGTTGGTATTTTGGACAAAAAAATATGGTATTGCTGACCGTCAAAATTTAGTCTTTTTGGTTGTGGTTAAAATATGTATAAATTGCAACATTAAAAACTATAATTTTTATTATAATTTATAACAAAAATTAATACAGTTAGTTAACTTGCAATTCTGTATAAAAATTGTCATGACCACTAATATACACCGAGAAAAAATATATATTTCATCATTACAATTAAAAAGTTTAACAAAATAGGGGACAGGACCCACATAGCACAAAACACTTCTTGGATTTTTCTTAAAATAAATATTAAGAATGTTCTTAGAAAGTTAGGACCACAAAAAATGATTTGTTTGATTTTTTTTTTATTTTTTGCTTTTTTTTTTCAAAAAACCCAATACGGGGTTTGGACTTTTGTGTATTGGTGGATTTAGAAAAAAAATATTTTAAGATTCAGTTTTGGCGACCTCAAAAACACCAATATACCAATTTTCAAGAAAACTACCCCCTCCTCTCAGGGGGTGGAGTTTTTTATTTTAAGATTCAGTTTTAGTGACTTCAAAAACCCCTATATACTAATTTTCACGAAAATAATTTAAATATTTAAGATTAATTACCCCCTTACGCGGGTGAAGTTAGACAAATTTTATTATCAGATACAATTTTAACCTGAAAAACGCCTATACCGGGTGTTTCAGGAAGGTGGTTCACTCTCCTTAACTTTTTTATACTTAGAGCTATCCAAATGAAATTTGGAGATCATGCATAAGACAAAATTTGCAATTTTTTGACATATCAAACAACTTTTTTTCACTTCCGGTTTCTTCGGAAATGACCTTAACTTTCGATTTTTAAATGGGACACCCTATATAATTTTATATATTTTGTCTTAGAAATCAATTCTGAATACAACCATATGTCACTTGTCAATTTTTGACAGGTCATGTCATTTTTTATTTAAATTTTTATTTTAAACCTAGAGTGCCTTGAATTGGCTTATTTGCTTAATTTTTGGTCTAGTTTCTTAAGAAAAATACTATTTTGATTTTTTTCCGAAAACTCTATTTTTGGTGCGCTCTTAAAAGTTACACTTTTGCCCATAAGTCATTTTTTTAAATGGGAGAGGGTGGCTCATTACTTTTAAATGATAGAGAATTTTTTTGCGAACATTTTGATACTACACATGCATAGTTTATTTTAAAGAACTTGGCCTTAAAATACTAATTTTTACTATTCACTTTTTGTAATTGCATTTGCATTCAGATTTAATATGACAAAACAAAAACTGAGATGGCTTTAAAAAACATTTTGAAAGTTTTATTTTAACGCTATCAGAGTATGAACTATAAAACTGTCAAAACTAAAACTTGAAGGATGACATTTCTAAAAATTGTTTTTCAAAGCCATCTCAGTTTTTGTTTTGACCTTTTGACTGACCGACCGACATTGTTATGTTCGAAATTAAGTTAAAACGACATAAACGTCATAAAACGCAAAAAGAGGTAAAAAAAAATTTTTAAAATTTTTGCACGAGTACCAGGCTTTCCCAAAACTTTAAAAATTTTAATAATGGAAAAGCAAAATATTTCTAAAATTTAATATTCACCATACAGGGTGTATGGGGTAGGAAATTTTAACAGGTGATTCTACATGATAAAATATGACAAAAAGTTCCTATAAACATATGTCTAAAAATGCGTCATAAGGGAGCTACGCCTCTTTGAAATTGGCTAAAAAAAATCGGTTTTTATTTAATAACTCAGGAACCCTTTGAGATATGTTAACGAGTTTTTGCACGTGAATTAATCCTAATAAGGCCCATCTTTGTATGTTATTTTCACGTACTTATTTAAACCAGGGGTGTGCGAAACGGGGGGCCCTGATCAGTTTTTTGTCCCAAACTTTTTTCTGTGTAACTTTTTTGCAATTTTATTTTTGAAATATGATTGCTCAGGTCAAAATACATAAAAAAGGTACTTTTGTTGTAATACTGTAGGATTAACCGTTTTCGAGAAAAGTTCATTTGAAGGTGACATTTGACGGTTCGAGGACGAAAAATTAAATACGAAAATGTCGAAAACCAAAATTTTAATGATGCAATGTTATTCTACATCAAAAACTAAGAAAAAAAGTTTCCATACATGTAGGTCGAAAAAACGCTTTTAAAGCTACCATAGCCCTTTAAAAATGGTGCATATTTAGGAGACCATAGCTCCATTAGGATTGATTTTTGGAAGTACCTGTATATGAGTTTTTTTTCTTAGTTTTTAATGTACATTCGCCCTGCAATACTAAAATTTTGGTTTTCAACATTTTAGTATTTAATTTTTCGTCCTCGAACCGTGGAATTTCACCTTCAAATTAATTTTTCTCGAAAACGGTTTATCCTAGAGTATTACAATAAGAGTACCTTTTTTATGTATTTTGACCTGAGGAATCATATTTCAAAAATAAAATTGCAAAAAAGTAACACAGAAAAAAGTTTGGGACAAAAAACTGATAAGCCCCCTCCGTTTCGCACACCCCTGGTTGAAATAAGTACATGAAAATAACACATAAAAACGGGCCTTGGTAGGATTAGTTGACGTGCAAAACCTCGTTGATATATCTCAAAGGGTTCCTGAGATATTAAATAAAAACCGATTTTTTTAGCCACTTTTAAAGGGGCGTAGCTCCCTTATCACGCATTTTTAGACATATGTTTATAAGAACTTTTTGTCATATTTTATGATGTAGAATCATCTATTAAAATTTCCGACGCTATTTCAAATACACCGTGTATAACTTACTTTTATTTAAAGGTTTGGTATTTAAAAGACTATCCTTAAAACAAGATGATGCAAAGTAAACCACAAGTGATTTTAATCTTTACAAACTATAATTTCAAGAGTGGCTTTGATTAAATGCGTAATTTATAGCTTTGTGCTTGAACAAAACTCATAACCACAATTGAGGACATGGGAATAAGGAATGACAAGAATATTAATATCTTGTACAGCCTGTTCCAGAACTCGCGTACCGAAATTTAAGAGGTGATTCTACATCCAAAAATATGAAAGAAGTTTCTATAAAGGTTGGTCCGGAAATGAGCCCTAAGGGAGCTACGGCCCTTCGAAGATGACGTATTGAATGGGGAACAAAAAAAAGCACCAATAAAATTTTAATGCTGCAGGGTGATTCTTCTACACTATATGATATTTTATATGTATTTTTACTCTAGAAATCTATATTTTTTACAACAAATCCAAAAAACATACACATAGAAAAGTTTGGGGCAAAAATGTTTTAAGCTTCATATATTTTGTCCATCTGAGCACGCCTCTGGATAAATTAAAAAAATAAATTAACATAAACTTATTGCCCTTATTAATACTAGTATACATGCAAAAGCTCGCCGCTCTAGCTTAAACGGTACCCGAGTTATTAATTAAAAACCTTATTTTTATTACAATTTTAAAGGGCCCTAGATCCCTTAGGGCTCATTTCCGGACCAGCCTTTATAGGAACTTTTTTTATATTTTTGGATCTAGAATCACCTCTTAAATTTTGGCATGCCAGTTATGGATCACCCTGTATATTTATGTTATTAACTAGAGATATCGCTGCTATGCTAAATAAAACTACAGTAGATTGATTTTTATAGGATAGGCCCTAGATCTAGTAAAAAGTAACTAGAATGAGAGAAACCGCATTCTAATTAAGTACTAACTATGGTCTGATTCTTCAAGCAAGATAGTAAATTAAAAATCGCACAGTGAATATTTTTAAAACAGATTCGAATATTGGATGTGCCAATAAACTGCGTAGTTTATTTTATGAAAGATATTCTATACACAAACATATACTATTCAAACCTGTTGTAGAAATATATACTGTGCGATTTTTTATTTATTTATCTTGCTTGAAAAAAACAGACCATAGTGTAACATTTCTAGGATGTGTGAATTTATTTTACATTTGTAACTATTCCTGAAGTGCAGTGTCACCATCTCCATGTTCTCGGCGGTAGCAGGATTTCAAATTCCAGAAAAAAATCAGAACTTTTCACAATTGCAATCGTGAAAAGTAGTAGTAGTGGTAGTAGTGGTAGTAGTGGGCTTTCGTTAAACAATTAACCACGAAAAAATTAAAATTTGTAAATATTGCA
The DNA here is from genome assembly GCA_958510825.1 of Brachypterus glaber. Classification (NCBI taxonomy): domain Eukaryota; kingdom Metazoa; phylum Arthropoda; class Insecta; order Coleoptera; family Kateretidae; genus Brachypterus; species Brachypterus glaber. The sequence goes on along the minus strand of OY294044.1, from coordinate 3,867,300 downwards.
AAAAATATTGGATAACAAGCATACTGAGGTATCAGACGTCTGAGGGGTGTTAAAAACATAATGAAGTAGACCTTGATTCATGACTTCACTCACAAATCTCTTATGATTTCGAGAACCGTACTTCCCCACAGAATAGGATGATGGGTAAAGAGGTTATAATATATGGGGTTACGGAGTGAAGGGGCTAGGAGGTTATGGTGAGATGGAATTTTAGGGTTATACAGTTACTTATTCATAACTATGTTCCACAAGAAAATTTCACGTAATTGTTGTGTTTTCCCGAACCAGATTTTTCTACTTAATGAGGTTACGTGGTTTTAAGGTTATGGAGTATTGCTATTCCGAGGTTAAGGGGTTACGAAATTACGAATTTGGAGGAAGGGGTGAATGTATGGTAGTATGGAGTAGATGATTTTAGCGGTTTCAGTAGTTTTTCGATTGTTTTTGATGTTATGTCAAAATCCTGACGTGTAGGGGTTAAACGGATTGCGAATTCAGTTTCAGCGGGAAAAAATACATAGGAATATCATATTGGAATCCAAGACTCACAATTTTTTTTTGTGGGCCTGTGTAATTCTTTGGGAGCGTTCAAGTATTACGTAACGCGCTAGGGGGGGGGGGGTGTCTCGAAAACGTTACGCCGCGTTACAGAGGGGGGGTGGGTGTCAGTAAAAATGTTACGTAACACTTAAAAAATTGTAAACTTAAAAAATGTTTATTGGATCACTTTTTAACAATGATGTAGGCTTAAAGAGACGGATTCCTTGCGAATTTTATTGCACACGGCGTGGTTAACAGTTAACTAAATCCTTTAAACAAAAACAATTAGACATGGAAAACCATAGGCAATAACCGGTTTTCGGTTAACGGTTTCGGAAATTACATCAGACCGGTTTTGGGTTAAAACACGGAAGCAATAACCGGTTAAAAACCGGTTTAAACCATAAAGCAAAATTTCCTTTCATTTATTTTAACTTTTTGTAAAATGTTACGTAACAAATAGGGGGGTGGTTGGTGGGTCTTGAAAATGTTACGCCGCGTTACATGGGGGGGAGGGGTGGGGGTCAAAAATGGCCAAATTTTGCGTTACGTAATACTTGAACTTTACAAAAAATGGATTTTCAAGCTAGAACTCTTGGAGTTATCCCCTAAATCTTCAAAATCTCCGAAATATAGCCATAAAAATATTATAAAAAAAATTAAAAAGTATACGGAATACTTAGTGAGCAAGTCCAACTCACACTTTTTCGAATTTTTTCAAGTGTGTAATCGGTTTTTGCTTAGCACACTTACTAATAAAAATACCACAAAATACCTTCGTGTATTATTTGATCCACTTTTCCTTTGGGTATAAGCAGCATAAAAACCAAAGAACTTTTACCTCAAGAAGTAATTTCAGACCAATGTTTATGAAGGTGTCATCTTTTTGTTTGTTTATTTACTAACAGAAACGCGATACAGCTTTGTGGTGTAAAATGTAGATGTCGCTAGTCGACTTTCAGGCTACCTAGTAGCGATGTTGCGTAGTTTCCACCTTATCATGAATTCAAATCTTTATACTTAAATTAAAATTGTAAAAAACTTTATTGTGTATACTATAATTATGTTTAATAATATAGTATATTTAAATCTATTAAAATTAAACTACTAGTTCATATAAAACTCATACAGAACTAATGTTTCTTAAAATTTACAATAAAATATCCAAAGTATATGTTTCCAATCGGCAATACTGTACCCCTGTCAGTCATTTTACGACATTAGACTGTAAGTTTACACATTCTTTCTATCTTTTTACGCGTACTAAGTGTAAACAATAGTCACTCCCCACGAGCCCCTCACCGTTGTTGGTTCACGCTTCAAACAAAGCATACGGTAGATTTCATCATGTTCCTTCTTGAGGTAACAGTTCTTTGATAAAAACAAATAAATAGCGATAAGTATCCAAGCACGACTTCTAGTCTACAAGTTGTAGATAATAATTATTACTTAGTTGAACGTTTAAATAATAAGCTATAGTTAGTATACAAGCTATTATTAGCTAATATAAAAAAATTCATGTACGTTCCCACTCCGGCGCTGCGCTTTCGCCATAATTGTGAATTTTAGAAATATTTATTTTTAAAAACAAAGAAGCGTGGGCATTTTTATAAGGGTTTTGGGCCCACCCTTAACAGCAATGAATTATATATCATTAAAAAGACACTTTTATGTACATTTTGATGCCAGCATCGTGCGTTGCACTTTTGTAGCACGACGTGCAATGGCACGATCTGCATGTATTATACAAGCATCGAGTATCACACTTTTGTAGCACGATGTGAGAGCTGACGTATCTGACGTATACGCTTGTAAATATATTTTTCCGAACTTAAAAATCACTTAAACAAATGTGTTTAAGTTCAGGGAAATTTTAAAGACCCCGAAAATATATGCAATCATATCCCAGAAAGCACAAAGATGACTTAAAGAGGTCTTAAAGATGTCGTAGCTCGTCATTCAAGACGTCTTAAGAATGTCGGTTTTTGCCGTATATGGATCTTAAAGACGTCTTAACGACGTCGTATGTTACAAAAGGTAACGTCTTTAAGATTTTTTTTTTAAGACGCCTTACTGACAGGCGACTTTACAACATAATACCCTCCCCCCCCCATTTAAGTTGCTAGGTACGGTCGTATTGATATAAAAAGCGTAATTAGAATGAGAGGTAATTTGTTTGTCAAAAAAAAAAAAGATCCTAAAAACTACGTGAATTATTTTTTTTATTTTTTTTTGAAAATTTCTTTTTTGATTTTTTCTTTTAATTTTTTGTTTTTCGTAAAAAGAAATGAAAAAAAAAAATAAAAAAAAAATAATTTTTTTGTTTATCAAAAAAAGATCTTTAAAAAAATGGTATTTTTTTTAATAGTTGATTGTGGTTAATTTATTTTTAGCGATGAGTATTTAAGTTAAGACGTCTTGTACCGATACTTAAAAGACATCTTATATACATCATAATCAGATATATTTTAAACATCCCTAAAAAGAAGTCCATAAGATATCCTTTTTAAGTCTTTAGGCGTCCAGACATAATTAAGATCTAAAAAAGACGTCTTTAAGATATCATGTGCTGTCTGGGATAGTAGTCTCTCACGTTTATAAACGTATACGTTATTATAGCGTACCTTTCAAAGCTTTTTGTGAATTTTCTAATTTTCGTGGTCTTTAAAATGTCCCTGAAGTTATACACAGTTGTCAAAGCGATTTTTAAGTTCGGGCTCGCGTTGTGCGGGCGCACGCGTGCTTCTCAAATGAGACTCAATGGATATTTCTCCATTTAGAATAGAGAGGGGCAAAAGTTCTACCCAAAAAGGATAGAAGTAATATCACCAACATAAAGAAAAAAAAATCTCCTAGGTTTTATGTTGGCTTCACTGTCAGTAACGCCATTTTCTTTAGCCACTGTCATTGTGTGAGCTACGTTTGATATTGTTTTGAAATATTGTGTTTTTATTGACTATTATAGTACTTTTACGAGTTTTGATATTTAAATATTGTTTACCAAAGGTAAGTTCTTTCTTTATACCTTAGATTTAAAGCCTAGGCGAAATTCGTTTGGACTTTTGCAACCCTTGTAAAAACATCTTGGCATTTTGGTAGCTATAACAGAAATAACGCTCGTCATAAAATTAATTTCTTGAAATGTAGAAACTGGTAACGATATTAAAATATATAATAATAATAATATAGTTAATGATAAATATGATAAACATTAAATAAATTCATATTTACCTTTTCATATTTAAGGTTATGTTTTGTAAATAAATAAACAGATTAAGCAACCAACCTAAGAACAATTAATAGGATTTATATTTCATTCTTTATTTTACTATTAAATTATCAGTTTTATTTCTTTGCAAAAAAATATCATTTCTTTAGCTTTATTTACAAAAATCAATGTTGATAAAAATTGAAAAAAATGCAATATTTTTTAAATTTATTTAAGTTGGTAGTGGCGTGCCGTGCACAAATGATAGAGATAGGGAAGACGTCTTCTGTTTCATAATTCTAGTTGTACAGAGCTCTATTGAGAACACATTTGACTGGGGATATGAGTCGCACATATACAAGATAAATCGCACATATGCAAGATAAATCGCACATATGCGTCTCATATTGCACTCACTGTGCGTGCATTTTGTTATCTGGGTAGTTTTCGCTCAATCCTAATCTACGTTAAACCTAGGTAATTTATACAATTAATATTTTCATGAATTTTAAGACTAGGTATATTTGGTACTTTTCGCTCATAAGATGTAAATTCTATGTATTCAGTTTTTTAGCCTTCGCAGACTTTGCTCAGCTTTACTTTTTACTTCCTCCCATGTATTTCCCTAGATATTGCCGCAGTTCGATCAGCGAATGATACTACAAGACAATTTCCCTGTAGCTGGAGACAGTTTATATATAATATAAAAAATAAAGGACCAAGGATTTTCCCTTGTGTCGTGCCACATTGAACAATCCTGGGAGAACTAAGACTGTTACCTATTTTGACAGTTTGTTTTCGTTCTGGAAAATAGCTTTTTATTAGTTTTAATATTCTACCTCTAAATCCGTAATTATCCAATGTAGTAAATAGTTTTTCATGGTCTATCGTATCAAACGCTTTGGCAATGTCGAGGAAAATAGCAATGGAAGGTTTAGTATTATCCATGTTTTTATAAATTTGAGTTGGCAATGTCTTTATAGCATCTTCTGTGGACAATTTTCTTCGAAAGCCAAATTGGTTCGATGAAATAATTTGGAATTTTTCTATAATTTGACAGGGGATATGAGTCGCACGTATGAGAGATAAATCGCACACATAAATTGCACTCAATGTGCGCGCATTTTGTTATCTGGGTAGTTTTCGCTCCATCCTAATCTACGTTAAACCTAGGTGAACGTAGATTTGAAAGTGTCGGTCGCCGCAAATCGAGCTCACGCTCTGGTAAATAATTTCATGGGGAAAGTCAAGACCAGATGACAACGACCTGACAAAGATGTTTCAGTTCTCCCGTTTTATGACCTGCTAATTTAATATATTGTGTATTATTAACATTTAATGTCGTCATAAAATGGAAGTATTTAAATTAGTTTAATTAATATACATCGTAAAAATTGCACCCATGCACACTGAGAATTCGTTTAGAACCCCAGACAACTTGTTATTAATTACAAGTTGTAACAGTAAAAAATAAGTAGTGAAGATATGTAATGCTACGCATTCCATTATATATTATTCACAGTAAATGGTATATTGCATTTCCCAAATATTAAAAAAAAAATAACAAAAAAATTACACCAAAAAAATAAAAGATCTTTTTTGAAAAACGAAAAATTAAAAAAAGAATAAAAAAAATTCAAGTTTAAACTTTTTTTTTTATTTTTTTTAGTGGAATTGATCCTTATAATAAAAAAAATCTGAAAAATTTACGTTAATCGGAAAATTCTTTCAGCTTTTTTCCATTTTTTAGAAGTTTTACCCCCCATAACTTTTTTCCCATTTATTTCCCTTGACATATACCGCAGTGTCATCAGCGAATGATACTACAAGACAATTTCCCTGAAGATAGAGACAGTTTATATATAATATAAATATAAAGGATTGTCCCTTGTGGCGTGCCACATTGAACAATCCTGGGAGAACTAAGGCTATTACCTATTTTGACAGTTTGTTTTCGTTCTAAAAAAATAGCTTTTTATTAGTTTTAATATTCTACCTCTCGTTCTACCTCTAAATCCGTAATTTTGCATTGTAGTAAATAGTTTTTCATGATCTATCGTATCAAACTCTTTGGCAATGTCGAGGAAAATAGCAATGGAAGGTTTAGTATTATCCATGTATTTATAAATTTGAGTTGGCAATGTCTTTATAGCATCTTCTGTGGACAATCTTCTTCGAAAGCCAAATTGGTTCGATGAAATAATTTGGAATTTTTCTATAAAATTTCCAAAATAAATTTTATTTCAAACTTTTTTGATAAACGGTTATTATACATTAAAGTATATATAGTATATTAAAGTACTAGTTTCATAACATACGTTTTTAGCGCACGAGTATAAGTTTAGAAAACGAGCGGCTTGCGGTGAGTTTTCTAAAGTACTAGTGCGCTAAAAACGTGTTATGAAACGAGTGCTTTATAGAATTTTTTCTATTTTCCTCTAAAATTAAAAAAAAAACTTGTATTTAAATTGATGACTGATTTGGGGATTTTTGTTTCGAATTGGCATAACAGTTTTCGCCATGTTTAAAATTCTAAGAACGAATATTATTTTGATATATTTTATAGTCATTTCTTCTCTTTTCACCTGCAAGTATCCAAGCCACCATTTTAACACGCTAAAACATAACCTAAACACAAAATTTTGTAGAAAATTAAACTTTAAACGTCAAGAGATTATCTTTTGTCTGTTACCAACCCAAAAGAACAAAAAGTACAGACCTCTTATGGGCCTATAAGAACACGCAAAATGCTTGTGATTATGAGCTTATAAGAGTCGCAAAATAGAAAAAATTATTAAGAATTGTCATGATAAATGATTGTATTAAAAATAAACGGCAACAAAACAAAGTATATGGAAGTAGGAACACTAGAAAATAGAGACAGGAATGGTAAACCAGTAATAGAGAGTAACGAAGGACATAAAAAACTAGAAATAGAAAGAGTAGATAGTTACAAGTATTTAGGCGCTATTTTTCATGAAAACGGTGGAATCGACGAGGAGATCAAAGAAAGAATGAAAAAAGGAACAATTTGCGCAGGAAGTCTCATGTCATTGATTAAGTCTAAGCGGGTGTCACGAAAAGCAAAGTTAAGAGTATACAAGACAGTGATAAGACCAGCGGTAACCTCTACATGTGAGACCTGGACTCTAACTAAGGATATGGAAATGAGATTGGAAGTTTGGGAGAGGAAAATACTTAGGAGAATTTTTGGAGGAAAAAAGGTAAATGAGGTGTGGGAAAGAAGAACCAACCAAGAAATATATGAATTATTTGGAGAACCCATAATAACTAGAATAATCAAAGCTCAAAGGATTCGATGGATGGGGCACATATTAAGAATGAAAAAAGGAAGTATCGTTAAAGAAGTTATGGACAGAAGATCTTTAAATAATAGAGGTCCGGGAAGACCGCGACTAAAATGGAAACAACAAGTGGAAGAAGATTTGAAGAAACTCGGTGTACGAGGATGGACAGATGCAGCCAAGGATAGGAAGAAATGGAAGAAAATAGTAAACCAAGCCCTGGGCCAGTAGGGCTGTTGTGCTTTATATATATATATATATATTAAAAATGTTCATGCCCAATGAAAATTAACTTACATAGTATATTTGTTTTGGCATGAATATTATTATAATATTATTATTTAGGTAAATTTGTGTCAGGGTTGTGATATTTAATGCATCTTTTTATCCTGTAAAAAAATATATATTTTATTACTAATATTATTACGTACTTCAAACGGATTATAGTAATAAAGTATTGAGTATATTTCTGAATAAAAAGTCCTGACCAGAAAATGATCAAGGTGTTTTAATAATAATAATAAGTGCATTTAGAAAAATTTTCCTCTATTTTAACTTGTGGGAATCTCACAATGTAAGATAGGTACATACATACTTTGGCCAATCTGCCACATGTTTTAACCTAATATTAATATGGATGCGACTAATTGGATATCCGACGTCCACGCAGCTCTTTCCACGTCCAGTTTTTTTTACCGATTTTTAGGGTTTTTAAAACTTTTAAGGTATATTTTTCGTTAGAATTGTATTCTCCTCGTTTAAAAATATATATACACATCTAAACATCTTAACCTTTTTTGTGAATCTTAAACCCAAGAAAGCCTCAAATAAAACAAAATAAAAACTTATCTCTTTTAAAATTTATTGTCTTAAAGTTTTAGTTAGTAAGCTTATAAGCTTAACTGAGAAACACAGTAACTAAAATTTAAGAATTTTTCTTGTACACTGCCGCATATTAAATTCCGGACACCTAAAAAATTGACATTTTTTAAATTCAAATATTTCGAAAACTAGTTAATGGATTTGACTAATTCTTTTTTAGTTTTAAAGCTTAAACATTCTCACACGATGGTAACGTGAATAGCTTGTCCCATTGACTAAGTAGTCCTCTTTAACCAATGGTAGTCCTAACTCACAGTCAGATAGTCTGACTCAGATAGTTGGCCCATATCGCAAGAAGTCCGGCAGAGAAATAGGCGAAAAGAGAGCTATCAGCAGCGTGTGGAGAAAATAAAAGGGGAGGGCGAGGAAATTTTTTTTGATAGCGGTTAAAGAGGATCTAAGGATGATTGGTGTCGTAAACTGACATAAAGGCTCTTTGAAAAAATAGAATAAATAGGCCCTCCATATACAGGGTGATCAATAACTGACATGCCAAAATTTAAGGTTGATCCGCGAATAAGCCCTAAGGGAACTACGGCCCTTTAAAATTGTAATAAAAATAAGGTTCTTAATTAATAACTCTGGTACCTTTTAAGCAAGAGCGGCAAGGTTTTGCATGTATACTAGTATTAATAAGGGCAATAAGTTTATGTTAATTTATTTTTTTGAATTTATCCAGAGGCGTGTCTAGACGGACAAAATATGTGAGGCTTAACACATTTTTGCCCCAAACTTTTTTATGTGTACTTTTTTTGGATTTTTTGTAAAAAATATGGATTCCTTGAGTAAAAATACATAAAAAATGTCAGTGTAACAAACACTATAGGATCAACCGTTTTCAAAAAAATGCAAATAAGAGGAAGTAACATTTTCTGCCACCAAAAACGTTACTTTTTAAAAGGCTATTACTCCTTTAATATTAAATTTAGGTATTTTGGTAAACATACTTTTTTTGCTCAGTTTTAAATAAAGAATCATCCTGCAGCATTAAAATTTTATTGATGCTTTTTTTGTTCCCCATTCAATATGTCACCTTCGAAGAGCCGTAGTTCCCTTAGGACTCATTTCCGGACCAACCTTTATAGAAACTTTTTTTCATATTTTTGGATTTGGAATCACCTCTTAAATTTTGGCATGGCAGTTACTAATCTGTCTGTATACTTAATTAATTAAAAGAAATAATAAATTATATATTTTATTGAAAACAATAGAAACTATTGAATTTCTATAAATTGATCATTATAATTATTTAGAATGTGTATATTTGTTTTTATTAACTACATAGTTTAAAATTAAATGTATTGTTTATTGAAAATTATTAATTTCTTTGTCAATATGGTATACAACTTTCTCTATTATTTTTTATAATATTATAAAAACTCAACGGTTCACTATGGAACGAACCGGGCCATAGGTTGGACATCGGGTAAAAAACAAAAATTCAAAAATAGGGGTTTAAATTTGGTTTTATTATATTTAATCATATTATACATTGAGTGCAGGCAAAATTTTCATGTATAATTAAGGTTAGCCAGAAAAATTAGCGCTTATATAGATGTCTAAATTATGCCTACGAAAATTTGTAGTCTTTTTTTTTTCTTATCATACAATATAATCTTTTCCTATTAATTGCGTAATAATAACAACATTAAAGTGTATTATATAAAAAAATAAAATATTATGTACATCTCCTATTTTTTGTTTTATCGATTTTTTTTTAATTTTCCGACATTTAAATGTTTTTCGTTAAAGTCCCGCAAAGTCCCGCACATTTATTATTACTACAATATAGTGGACTAAGTAAGGAAAAAAATGATGTAGAGATCAGACCCCAGAAGACCCCAGAAGACCCCAGAACCCCTTTAAATTAAATTTTTGTGTTAAAAAACAACTAAAAAAAAATTACTTTTTACATATACTTTTACAGATATTCTTTGTGGTGGATAAATTTATTGGGAAATTACCTTATTATACTATTCACAGCCCGTAAGCGTCTGTTCATCCGCCCGTCTGTCCGTGCCATGTCACTTTTTTGTGGACAAGATAACTCAAGAACGAATAATCCGATCGACTCAAAATTTTCAAGAAAAATCAAGTTCTATCAGGGGATGATCCCTATTGTTTTTTTTAATAATACCCCCATTTTTTTTTGAATTTTTTTTTTCGAAAATATGTTTTTTTTTGAAAAAATTATTTTTTATTTTTTTTTTCGAAATTTTTCGACAATTTTTTCATACTCAATACTTGGCTAAATGTTTTACTTTTTCTCGAAAAAGCCAACTTTATTAGCTAAAATTATAATTTTACAAGTTACACACATTTTGCAGATTTTTTCCAAACCGTATTAAATACATAGCTAAATATCTTTTTTGTACACTAAATGGTAATTAACCATATAAAAGAAAAATAAATTTAATTTTTTTTAAGTTTTCCAGATTATCCAGATTTCCAGATTTTTTCCCAAAAACGAAACCTAGTTAAAATGCTTTGTCGTACCTAAAAATGGCTGCATACCAAATGAGTTAGAAATGATCTATTTTTTTACAGTAAAAAAATGAGTTCATTGTTGTACGCCGTAAAAAAAAGTTAGCAAAACCACCACTGGCGGCAGCACTATTTAACTTTTATGACAGCCATACTTGAAACTTGTTTGTTTATTATGTAAACAGGTGGTTGACTCGAGATTTTGTACAAAAACCTTGTGTGAAATTGATTAAAAATGATTGAAGAATAATATAGGTTTATACACCTACATATCTCTCCGAAATTGCAAATGCTACATTATACAAGTTACCATCGCAATCACGAAAAGTGTACGATTTAGCCTACGAAAAAAAATTAAAATAAGCTAAGGAAGGTTTTAAGTTTATTTCAAAAGGGTTTTATTGGCCTATTTTAATAAAAAAAACATAGTTTCCGGACTTCGCTTCGGCTCGTTCATAAATTCTACAGACTAGTAAAAAAAGCTTCACTTTTGTGTTAGTAAAACAATATACTATTTTATGTAAAATTTCAGCAATAATTTTGCGGCCCTTTTTCTTCGTGTCGGTGGCACATAAAATTTAACAATTCTTGAATATGTATTAAATAAGTATTATTATATTATATTAATATTATTATATTTTAGATTTTAAGCTTTCACGGCCATTAAGATATAAAGAACTTTCACTTTCGGGTTTAGACCGTGTTAATGGATTTTCACTTTCCGACGTTTCGTCTCTTACTACTAGAGACATCTTCAGGGATTAATCTGAAACTAAGTTTCGAATCAACTTGTGTCACTATTTATGACGAGTTGTGGTTATTCACCCGTGACGAGGTTTTTCCTATCAAAGACTTCCATATTGCAGGTAAGTGGTAACCAGTGTCCCGATTGATATTGTTAGGATGCTTGAGGATTTCTATCGATTCCCGTATCTTCCTTGGCATTTTTCTGTTTTCTGTTAATATTTGTTTTGTTTCAGACAAATTGATTTTATGACCTGTTTCATGTACATGTTCGGCTACTGCCGATAAGGAAATTTGTTTCTTTCTTATATTGCGCTCATGCTCTTGAAGTCTTGTAGAAATTTTTCTCTTAGTTTCACCTATGTAAACCGTACCACAGGAGCAGGGTATTTTATATACGCCTTCTGAACTCAGGGTATTTTGTCTTTTGTTGAAGTCAAACATTGACCTAATTTTTGGTTGGACCGAAATATAGGCTTAATATTTGACTTCTTCAAAAGTTTACCTATTTTATCCGTGATACCGCTTACATAGGGAAGTATAACTTGTGTCTGTCTGTCATTGTCACTATTGTCCTGTTGTTTGGGTCTGGGATTTCTGTATTTGTATATGGTCTTATTAATGTCTTTTTTGGTATAACCGTTCATGGTCAAGGCTTTGGTTAGTTTAAGGAGTTCTGTGTCTAGGGAATTCTTGTCTGAAATCATGAAAGCCCTATGAACAAGTGAATTGTAGTAAGAGACGAAACGTCGGAAAGTGAAAATCCATTAACACGGTCTAAACCCGAAAGTGAAAGTTCTTTAAATATTATTATATTCCAAATATTAGAAAAACTCAACGGCTGCTCAGAAACCTTTTTCGATATGCATATCCGTAAAAAATAAATACACAATTTTGTATCACCCATTAATATAAACAACTTTTGTGCTACATTTTTTTTACTAAAATGCCTAGTATTCGAGATATTTCAAAGTTTCAGGTTAAAAAAACACCCTGTATAATAAGATGTACTATACACTTGTTATTAAAAGGTGCATAGAACAACAAAAATCCCGTGACTAACATCTCTACTCTCAATTTCCCTACTCCCTAACATCCCCATTCCATAACATTCCTACTCCACAACAACCCTACTTCCTAACAACCCTACTCCATAACAGCTCTACTCCCCAATAATTCTACTCCACACTATATGCACTTTGTTAGCCACTTAATAATAAATTAGCGGTTCGCGGAACAAACAACCTTCTTCTTCTAGATTATTTTATTTTTTTCCTAGAAAACGTTCGTCTTTAAATTCAAATCTAGAATAATCACAAATGCATTGTTCTAAAAGTCACATTGTCTGAGTACTCTTAACATGCTCTAGTAAGTAAGTAATTATATATATATATATATATATATATATAATAATAATATTCTTTATTTAACCAATAAGTCATTATCTACAAGTATAAATTTATCTATACAATCCTAAAATCAAAAAAAAATATATATATATAGTAGAACTTAAAAATTAAATAAAAAGGTAATCCCCACTAAGCAGAAGAATGCTTGTTGTGGGTGCTTGTAGAAAAATTAAATATAAATTCATTTTTATAAATACATAATCATTTAATATTATAAAATTAAGAGTTTAAAACAAAATGAGATTGTTTTTAAAAACATTTAACATTCTACCCATCTTTAGAGATTAACCCAGTTTCAATAAAATTTTCTATTTTATATGTAGATTGTTCAAATAACCAAACTTTAATTTTTTTATTTGTTATATTACTGTTTTTTAAACAGAGGGGCAAAACATTATACAGTCTGGAAGCTAAATAGGTATGAGATTCTGTTCCAATAGTTTTTGTTGATTTTTTTGTTGGAATATTTAAGCTACCCTTTGTATTATATGTATGAGTTTTGTTATATTTTTCATTTTTAAGTTGCCACTTTATTAATTGTTGAGCATATATTTGTCTAACATTTAATATTTGTTTCTCTTGTAAAAGCTGGTTACCGGAGTAGTTGAAATCTTTTTTAAAAATAATTTTTAGAATTCTTTTATGTACCCTTTCCAGGTTAGTCAAATGTGTTTTAAGTATGCCTCCCCAGGCTAGTATCCCATATCCCAGTACCGAATTTACAAGTCCATAATAAGCAATTTTTAATTGTTTTTCATTTAAGATATTATTTAACTGTTTAAATGAATAAAACATTCTTCTAATTTTTTTACATAATTGTGTAACCTGGATATCCCATCTAAAATGAGAATCCAGGTGTACTCCTAAATATTTTATTTTATATATATATATATATATATATATATATATATATATATATATATATATATATATATATATATATAAGTAATTCATATTTGAAAGTGACAAATATTTTTTTGAGTTGAGACAAATGGCTAATCGAGTGCATATAGTAAGAAGTAGAGTTGTTATGGAGTAGGGAAATTGAGAGTAATGATGTTAGTCTCCCATTAGATCATATATCCCCTCCTAGATGCGCCTTGAGTCCACGTCAAACCGAAATGTTTTCATTGCTATATCCAGGTAGATTTCACCTTCCCGCTTCTGGTCACCACCCAACGCTATAGTGGTTTGTTAACAAATATGTTATACTTCACCTCCTCGCAACCTCACCGCTATAGTATGAAACTAGGCTAAATCGCAATAATCTAGTTACCAGGAGCAATTTAAATTTAGACGTTAATCTACACAGAATAAACAGAACCGCAATGTCCACAATTACTGGGGTCCTACACTTTATAACAAACTGCCACTATCTATGCGTAACTTAACATTAAATAAATTTAAAAGAGCTGTTAAATCCTTCCTAATCAGCAAATGTTTTTATTCTATCTCAGAATACACTTCATTCAATTTTAATAATCTCGATACAAGTCAATATATTACCTGATGTAATATCATAATACGTTGCCCCAGTTTTGAACATCTTGAACATTTCTTTTATCTTATAAGCCTTAGGCAATATTTACAACGTTTAATTTTAAAATCGACAACGCTAAAACTGAAAAGTTACATAAGCAGCAACAAATTCTAAATTCTAAATTCTATAGTGGTTTGTTTACAATTGGCTTTGTATATGTTCTACATAAAACAAATCAACATTAATGCCATATCTATGTATATATGATCTAATAGTCTCCCAATAATCCACCACAAAAATTAACGACGGTATTTTTAAAAATACGAATTCGTCGGTCTGAGAGACCGATGTTACTCTTCTAACGTAGAGCTAACGGCAGGAACGCATTCCGCTATCTGCGCATGCGATAGCAGAAATCAACATAAAAAAGTAAATCAAAGACCCCCATTAAAAAAAAACACCAAAGCAACCAAAAAACCAACGTTAACGTAAACCAACGCTTTCTATAAAAAAAAAAACAAACCAGCACAAAACCAAGCGCATACGTAGATCGCGGAATACGTTCCTCCCGTTAGCCCCTTCTCTCTTCTAAGGTTAAAGAGTGCAACTTAATCAGTAAAAAAAATGGTCTCATCAAATATATACTTTATCCAATACATACAGATAATAAGACAATTACCAGCTTTATTTTAAATAGATAAAATCAATAATAACCCCCGCGTGGCTTTTACTTTATTGAGTGGATAATTATTTATTTTACCCACTCAACTGTCACTTGTCAAATTATTTTATTGTAAATGTCATTAAAATTTTTAATAAAAATATGAATTGCTAAGCTATTTATTGGATAAAACCTTGTATGGCACTTATGGGTAAACCGATATTGCCCTCTCGAAAATTAACCTGCTTGGCTGACGCCTCGCAGGTTAATTTTCTCATGGGCAATATCTTACTTTAGCCACTAGTACCATAAATAACTATACTTTTTAAACACTCGCCAAAAAACAACTGTGGGTAGTTTTTAAATAAAATAATTGCATATGGGAGGATTGGTGTAGTGGACTACCGCGGCGTACTTGGCGAGTTTACTACACAAATAGCGTGAGTTCGATTCTCACCGGCGCCGATTTGCCTTTTTCAGTTAATTAATAATTGAAATTTGGCGAAGGCGTAAGTGAAGCGGACACTCCCTATAAATTCGTTCGAAAGTCAATTAAAGCCGGTGGTTCCCTCTACTACTAGCCGACACAAGTCCTGGACTTAGGGGATGCTTAATTAAGTAGAATAGTACGAGGTTAAACTGGTATATTAAAGTACTAGTTTGGAGCACTAGTACTAGTAATAGTACTTTAGAAAACTCGCCGCAAGCGGCTCGTTTTCTAAACTTGTACTCGTGCGCTAAAAACGTGTTATGAAACGAGTGCTTTATACAATTTTTTCTATTTTGCTCTAAAATTTAAAAAACTTACATTTAAATTGATGACTGATTTAGGGATTTTTGTTTTGGGTTGGCATTACAGTTTACACTATGTTTAAAATTCTAAGAACAAATGATATTTTGATATATTTTACAGTCATCTCTTCTGCTTTCACTGCAATTAACCAGTCCACAATTTTAACACGGTAAAAAATAACCCAAACACAAAATTTTGTAAAAAATTAAACTTTAAGTTGACATTGAAATTTGCACGCAAAACGTCAAGAGATAGGCTTTTGTATGTTGCCAACCCAATAGAAAAAAAAGTAGAGACCTCTGATGGGCCTATAAGAACACGCAAAATGCGTGTGATTATGAGCTTAGAAGAGTCGCAAAATAGAAAAAAAATGTAATGTAATACTACATCGTTTCTTTCTCCCAATATGTTTATGACGTTAATTAATTTTCATACTTTATTCAAATCTATGTATACTCATTGACCCGTAACTAACAAGAATAAATTGATTATAATTGATTTATGATAACTTTCTCTATTTAAAACATATACATATTTATAATGCGTGTTCACTGGTTTATGTCTAACATTGGTGTACTTGAACTCATAATATCACATACATAAAATAAAATGGCTCGCGATAATTCAGTAAAATCAAAATGTATATACATGGTGATCAGTAACTTTTCACCCACTCTTTTACGTACAGCTTTTAATCTCACCCAAAATTAGTTACATACCCTATTAATTAGGTATTCTATAAATAGAAGCACGTTAACTAAACCATAAAAATTAAAGAAAACCCAAATTATTCTTTAGTTTTTGAATAAAATACTGTTTTTATTAAAAATTATGTCCATTTTGACGTTTGTAAGAAATGTAAAACTAGCAATTTTTTATTTTTAATAAGCATACTTAGGCCATGGCTACCTATTATTTTAGTATTAAGAAAACTTAATCTTAATATTTTTGACATAATTTTTCGCAAAATTATAGATTTTTATTTAAAAATAAAAGGTGTTGGATAAAATTAAATTCTCAACTCGTGTATTAAGTGATTTTATCCATTTAATACACTAGTTAAGCAAATAACTATTATATTTTACAGGTTAAAATAAAATTTTCGCGATGTAACAGCTATTTTCCTAACAAGTGTGGAAAGAGGCTTTTTTCCGCACTAGATTAGATTTGGTTTGGACGCGTAGCGGAGTTCAGGCAAGCAATCGAGTGCGGAAAAGCCTCTTTACGCATGCGTTAGGAACAATATTTTTTCTAAGAGCGAGTTAAAAATAAAATATGCTATATATATATATATATATATAAGTATACTTAATTGAATAAATTTTATTTTTATATAATTTTCCAATAGAAAAACAATTAACAATTAAGAAATTTAAACATTTTTATTATTTTATGAATAAGTACAAGAATAGTACAACAGAATTAAGATAACAGTTTTAACAATTATTGATAATAACATTAGTTATTACCAATTCTATTTTGGTTGAACATTAATAATAAATTAGTTGCAGTGTTCATTTGCATTTGCCATTTCTATTGTAAAAGCACCTTTCAAAAATATAAAATTTTGACAATGCCATGCATCTACATCTATAGATACCTGGTATATATGCATGAAAATCAGTTTTTATTTAACAAAAACTCAGACTTCCATGGGTACTTTACCCGAAGGCGTGATGAGTTATGTATTCCTTTGCATAAAAAAGCTAAATTTGAAAAATCTATATCTTATGTAGGCATAAAAATATATAACAAACTACCGGGCCTGTATAGATGTCTCTGTATAAAAACATTTAAAATTAAAGTTAAAGACTTTTTAACAAATAAAGCTTATTATTCGTTACAAGAATTTTTAAACGATAATCTTGAGGATAATTTATAATATCTATAATATAAGTAATTGTATCTTTTTCTTTGACTTGTATATCCGCCGTAAGGTGGCTTTTGTACATCAATAAATTCTTATTCTTATTCTTATTCTTATTATTCCTTCAGGTAATATTTCATCTTCTTCTTTAAGGTTCATCATTTTCTTTTATAAAAACTTTACAATTAAAATTGACAACACTATTGACACGAACAAACTAGCTTAGAACGTCATGTTGATTGGTCGCCATGGAAACAAGTATCTTAGCCAGTAATGTTACACGTTTGTATAATCACGCTGCTTGTTTTTGTGAAATAATTATGCGTGCGGAATAGTATATTCTACAACTAGTATGGAATAGACAATATTCAGCGAGAGCGGAAAGTTTGTCATACGAGCCGGCCCCGCGAGTGCGGAATGACTATTCCATACGTGTTGTAGACTATGCTTTTCCTCTGACTGCAAATATGAAACACTGTATGGCTTTAAACTGCGGACAAGGTTAAAAACAATGTTTTTTGGGACTCGACATTCTAAATGCAACAAAACACATATTTTTAAATAAAGCAATTAACGTTATTTAATAATTTTATCAAATCAGTACTTAAAAAAGATTTTTATTTAATTTTAGCACATATTTACAAATTATAATGAAAAAATTGAAGGTTATGTCAGATTGTTGTGACAGATATCAGGTTTAAATATTTAACAATAGATGGAGCAGTTTTAATTTTTTGAACTAAATTGATAAAAAACTGGTCAAATATTAAGAAAAACTAATAAACGTTATGTAGTTTTAACGCAAAACTTTAAATTGCATTAAATTATTCAATATTTCAAGGTAAAATTTATATATTTTTGCTAATTTTGCTACAGTTTTATTTACTTTTATAAACAAGAGATGGCACTACATGTGCCCATTCTAACACTTGATACGGAATATTAATACCGTATCTAGAGCTAGAATGGATTCATTCTGTGTGTTGAAAAGTGTGTGTATTTGCTTGCATTCTAAAGCAGTTGTAGAAAAAAATAGTTGTAGTTGTCTCGTGTTTAACTACTGATCTGGTTGCCCGGACCAGATCTTTTTTTAGTGTAACCACATTTTCTTTTCTTCATATACAAACATACAAATGGATCAGATTTCACAAATAAAAAACATTTTTGTGAAACTTACCATGAAAAATTAATTTAATAGAAAATTAAACGTTATAAATTAAATTATTATTGTTTGTTATTTCTTGCGTTTTTGAAACTTTCATTGAACATAATGCGTGACAATGATAGTAAATTATAAAAAAAGACTTAAATGCAATTAAAAATTTATGTTGCAGAAAATTTGAAAGTACTTGAAATATTTTTTATGTTTTTAATTATTTAATTGCATTGTCAATAAACTGTATAAAATACAATATAAGCGAGTTGACTAATAATATTAATTATAAACAATGAAATATTTAATTAATAAAACAATATAAGCAATAATTAAATTAATTTATATATTAAAAATTGTCGGTATTGCAGATAATAATTGTTTTTTCTTCGAGCGTGCTGAAAGATGTCTCTTTCCGCACGCATATGCCTGTAGAAAGAAGGTATTTTTTCTACGACTGCTTTAGAATGTCAGCAAATACACACTCTTTTCAAAGACAGAATGAATCCATTCTAGCTCTAGATACGGTATAAATATTCCGTATCAAGTGTTAGAATGAGCACATGTAGTGCCATCTCTTGTTTATAAAAGTAAAGAAAACTGTAGCAAAATTAGCAAAAATATATTTATTTTACCATAAAATATTGAATTATTTAATGCAATTTAAAGTTTTGCGTTAAAATTACATAAAGTTTATTAGTTTTTCTTAATACTTGACCAGTTTTTTATCAATTTAGTTCAAAAAATTAAAACTGCTCCATCTATTGTTAAATATTCAAACCTGATATCTGTGACAACAATCTGACATAACCTTCAATTTTTACATTATAATTTGTAAATATGTGCAAAAATTAAATAAAAATATTTTTTAAGTACTGATTTGATAAAATTATTAAATAACATTAATTGCTTTATTTAAAAATATGTGTTTTGTTGCATTTGCAATGTCGAGTCACAAAAAACATTGTCTTTAAGCTTGTCCGCAGTTTAAAGCCATACAGTGTTTCATATTTGCAGTCAAAGAAAAAGTATAGTCTACAACACGTATGGAATAGTCATTCCGCGCTCGCGGGACCGTCATATTCGCCTGCCGGCTCGCGCGGAATATTGTCTATTCCATACTAGTTACAGAATATACTAATTTCGTAAGACCTAGTGTACACGAAATAAATAAAAATGCATCTTCACTATATATACTCGTTACGATATTATTCTAGCGCACGAGTACATAGTGCATATTTGAATGAAATGACAACTATGCACACTCATTTACTAGCTACTAGCCTGCCGGCTCGTATGACAAACTTTCCGCTCGCGCGGAATATTGTATATTCCATACTTGTTATAGAATATACTTTTCTTCACAACAAATAATCAATGTAAATTAGGCAAGACAAAAAGATTAAATTGTATCTATATTGTTTTAAATAATATAAAGTTATAGAAGCGAGTTTGTATAAAAATAAATAATTAAACTCTTAAACACCTAAATATAATACTTGATAATCAACAATTAAAAAAAAATTCCGTTTGACAGGTCAAAACCAAATTTTAAACTACAGGTTTTTAGGGGATTGCTCAGGAGAGATTTTATTAATTTCTCTTTACTCCTCCAAATAAGGGTAGTTTACTGGCAACCAAAAATTGAAATAACAACTTTCTTAAAAAATTGCTTTACTTATCTTGCTGTTGTTTGTTGATTTCAAATTACAAACGAAATAACACGTTGTTACTTGTTTTTCCAGGAAAAATCACATAAGGGTGTAAAATATTAGTTTTATTGCAATTATGGCGAAGGCGCCTTATATTTTACATTTGTGGGTTTGGACTTTTTCATAATAACCAACGAGTCGTTGGCAACGACAACAACAATAATCAAAATCTCGAAACTCATTTTCACCGAGATTTGCACATTTTCTCGAGAGAGTAAGTTCGGTGTCACCGTACCATTTTCAGTTTATTTATTGTGATATAAGGATCTATAATAAGCAGTAGTCGGCCTAAACTCAGTTATGACTGATCTACGTTGAAATTAAACACAGAAACAGGCTTACGGAATAACTTTGCCGAATTATGAAGGAAATTTTTAAAAAGGTCACTAAATCGAAACATTTGACGACTAATTTGTTACAGATCAAAATATTGACTATACATATTAACTATACATAGGGGAGAGTGGGTATGTTTCGACCAGTGGGAGGATTCAACCATTTGATTTTATTTAAAAACTATATAAATTTTGCGTGCTTCCAGTAGTGCCAACTAATAAGTTTAGTGGCTATAGTGCCTAGTTAAAGTTTGGTCAAATTCGGTATGGTCTAAGAAAAATTACGAAAAAATCAATTTTTTGTGAAAATCAGGTAAGGTTTTTGTTCTACATTTTTTTATTGATATTTTTCTAGTGGTAAAATCTATTCAAAATCGGTTTTATATGATTAAACAAATGTTTTATTGGCTTCATTTTCATGCACTGAACCTAGCCTAATTCGTTTATTTTACTGGGTATCATCATATTATTTAAAATATGAGAATATTGGGATGATTCGACCACTGGATGGAACCATCGAAAAATTAAAATAATATTAAAAATCGAATCTGTTTTTTGGTTTTCCAATATACTTTTAATATTGGTTCGTATTTTCAGATTACCTGTTACTTACTAGGTAGTTTTGTATTGTTTTTTTTTTATATTAGGTTAATAGTTTCTGGTTCCTTTTAATATTAGTCTAATATTATTTGTTTACGTTCTAGTTATTTTTAATAAAACATTAATAATTTTTGGTTCATTTTAATGTTGGTTCTATATTTTTATAACTATATTAGAACTATATTATAAAGTTATAATAATAAATTTTAAATATTTTAATAAAATTTATAATTTTATTTACCCTGGTTTAATCATCCCCACCATCTGGTTGAAACCTCCCACCCTAGAGGGATGTTTCAACCAAATGTAACTATTTTTATTTTAATTTATAAAACTAATTATTCTTTAAATTAATACAACTTGTACTATATTATTTAATAGAAAACTTATTAAACTATAGATTGGTATAAACAAATAAAATAAAATAATTTATTAAATATTTTATAAAACGATTTAAACATTAAGAGGTCGAAACATCCCCACTCTCCCCTATGTATATATATGTATATATATATATATATATATATATATATATATATATATATATATATATATATCGGTGTTTTTTAAAGAAAAAACCGACATTCGATTTTTAGTTTTTAAGAATAAGTTTTTAATTTTTATTTATCGATAACTTTTTTTCCCGCCTTACTCGTTTAAATGGATCATTAAAAAAATCAGGATAAAAATAAATAAAAATGTAAATATTTAAAACCTCGCGTCAACGCTAGAGGCGACGCGGCGCCTATGCGAGTACTGGAAATTCGCCGAGTACTGATAATAAGTACCTACCTCAATATTTAATACAAAGTATTTATTAAAGAGAGAAAATTATTTGTTATTAAACAGTGGCAACTGAACCGATTGACAAAAAGAAAGTTGTATTACAATTATTATTAAATTCAAAAGTAACAAGTATCAATTTACATTTCCTTATGACAAGATTAGCAAATTTTAAAATAAATATAATCAAGTCAACGTTCTCTAATAGACTATTTGGACCCAGGACCTACAGTATTACAACAAGAGTACCTTTTTTTTATGTATTTTGACCTGAGGAATCATATTCCAAAAATAAAATTACAAAAAAGTTGTAGAAAAAAAAGTTTGGGACAAAAAACTGATAACTACGACTCTAGCTTTGACGCGAAGTTTTAAATATTTAAATTTTTTTTTCTTTTTATCTTGATTTTTTTTAATGATTCCATTTAAACAAGTAAGATGGGTAAAAAAAGTTATCGATAAATAAAAATTAAAAACTTTCGTATTCTTAAAAGATTAAAATCGAATGTCTGTTTTTTCTTTGAAAAACACCGATATATATACATTGTATAGTCAATATTGTTGTGTGTAACAAACTAGTCGTCAAATGTTTCGATTTAGTAACCTTTATATAAATTTCCCTCATAATTCGGCAAAGTTATTTCGTTAGCCTATGTTTCTGTGTTTATGTTCAACGTTGATGAGTCATAACTGAGTTTACACCGACTACTGTTTATTATGATAGATTATGTTGCTTAAAATAATGTTTTTAAAGGATTTATTCTGCTTTATATTCATATTTTCATATTTTTAAATTGATAAAAAATATACGTCGATTTTAAATTTAACATGTATTTAACACGTAATGCCTTCTAGATTGTTCTATGTAGAAATAACAATAACGCACATTTATAACAATAAGGAATATTTATAACTTTATACTTAAAATTGCTTATAAATATTAATAGGTACACACCTTAGTGGTAATTTAAAAATATAAATATTAATACGAAACAATAGTTTGAACGTAACTTATTATTTTATAAAATAGTATATTATTTACCAAGTGAGAGAAGTTTAACATTTTTGACCTGCGTCAAATTGCGGGATGAGCGCGCTAGCGCGAAGCCCGCAAGACGCGGTCTAAAATGTTAAATCTTCACTCACGTGGAAAATATAGTATATTTTTCACTACCAGTACAATTAATTAGCTATTTATTTATTTGGACTTTTATTTATTTTACTAAAATTTAATGAAAAAGCTTATAAATTTAAAATATCACGCTGGCCGTTCGCGACCATTAAAAAACAAATGAATAACTTGACATTTCTGGCAGAATTTTTCTGGTGATCTGCTGAAATTATTAAGTTAAAGTGTTTCCGTGTTAAGTGTAATAAAATATATAAAAATGGAAAGTGAAATGCAAAGTGATGATTCTGGTACTCCCCCAGAAATAAGGGGACAGGCGAAAACTGTGAGGGAGAATCTATTGCCTCAAAAATCAATAATATGGGGGTTGTACCTCTAGTAATCTATGATGGTAATATATGGGTTGTATAATCTATGGTTGAATATGATGGACCAATGATTTTCACTTTTCAAAGTGTTTTTTTGTAAAATATGTTTTATAGATACTAATTTAGTTAATATTTTTTGATTTATCATGCAATAAATAAATTTGGTGCCTAAAGAAAGACACTTGTAAATAGCAATGTAATTTAATAATTAAGTGAAACGTCAGATGCCAAAACAGCTGAATAAAAGTTCATTATTAACCATGGTGCAATTTCATTATTTTTAGAACCTCTGACGTCATAGGTAGAGAAATAATATTTCTACCAATGAAAAGAACAGTAATAAAGATGTGCTTTTAGGCTGGTGGTGAAAAAATACATTTTTGATAACAGAAACAAAATCAAAATTTAAAACAGGGTTGAAATATAGAACCTTTTTTAAGATTTATACGGAACTAACTATTACGAAAACTACTAATACCTATAAGCGCCATTTTGCAATGGCGTTGCAATAAGTTTTTCTTCAAAAACAAGTGCTTTTTCCTACGACCACCTATGAAACCAAATTTCACACGATTAACAGAGTAAGAAAGTATCATACAGCCTGTTCCAGAACTCGCGTACCGAAATTTAAGAGGTGATTCTACATCCAAAAATATGAAAAAAAGTTTCTATAAAGGTTGGTCCGGTAATGAGCCCTAAGGGAGCTACGCCCCTTCGAAGATGACGTATTGAATGGGGAACAAAAAAAAGCACCAATAAAATTTTAATGCTGCAGGGTGATTCTTCATTTAAAACTGAGCAAAAAAGTATTATACACCAAAACACCTAAATTTAATATTAAAGGAGTAATAGCCTTTTAAAAAGTAACGTTTTTGGTGGCACAAAATGTTACTTCCTCTTAATTGCATTTTTTTTGATAACGGTTGCTCCTACAGTGTTACACTATATGATATTTTATATGTATTTTTACTCTAGAAATCTATATTTTTTACAACAAATCCAAAAAACATACACATAGAAAAGTTTGGAGCAAAAATGTTTTAAGCCTCATATATTTTGTCCGTCTGGGCACGCCTCTGGATAAATTAAAAAAATAAATTAACATAAACTTATTGCCCTTATTAATACTAGTATACATGCAAAAGCTCGCCGCTCTAGCTTAAACGGTACCCGAGTTATTAATTAAAAACCTTATTTTTATTACAATTTTAAAGGGCCCTAGATCCCTTAGGGCTCATTTCCGGACCAACCTTTATAGGAACTTTTTTTATATTTTTGGATCTAGAATCACCTCTTAAATTTTGGCATGCCAGTTATGGATCACCCTGTATTTCATAGGCGTGCGAAATAATATTATACATGTGTGGGAAATTTTTTCAAAATATTTACCATTCTATTAAGCCTGGAACCTGACTGTGGGGTCTTTATCTTACATCAAGTCTTGGTTTAAGATAATATGATCTTGAATCAAGAGAATTGTAATCTTAAATCAAGATTATAATTCTCTTTATTCAAGATTATATTATCTTAAACCAAGACTTGGTGTAAGATAATATGATCTTGGATAAAGATAATATGATCTTGAATCAAGATAATTACATACTTGGTTTAAGATAATATGATCTTAAATAAATGGTTTAAGTGGCTTTGATTTAAGGAAATGTACTTAAATCTAGGACCTCAAATGCCAAGATCACGGCGGACTTGATCCAAGACAGATGGCGTTGAACATATCGAAAGCCATGGCGGCCTTGGTTCAAGATCGTTTTGCTTTGATTCAAGATATCCTTTTTTTCTGTGGAGGTTAAACAAACATTTAAAACCTGTAGCCCACTAAATCTATCAACTATAAGTATTTTATGAAATAAACAATGGATATGTTGTATGTTGTATTTAATCGGGCTGTAAGTATACTTAATGTTATTTGTCATTACAAGGAAAATAATGGATAAAAAAGAATTAATTAGGTTACTAATTGTTATAATGATTATAAGCAAACTTGTAGCTCTTGAGTTTTATAAATTTTTATAGGTACTTTGGTACGGTTCCAGAGGGCGCAACTCGACTTTCAGCATCACTGTAACCGTAAAAAATACTTATGAAATGCAAAATATAAAAAACTCATAGAGAATTTCAAGAGCTACAAGTTTGCTCATAACCATTTTTACCCTCCGATGAATGATTTGGCTAAAAAATCGAAAAAACAGATTTCACCCCCAACATGGCCATTTTTGAATATTTATAACTCGATTATTATTATTTTATTAAACAAATGATTCAAATAAAAATTGATGGAAATTTCTTCCTTAACAAAATTGTTTATATGCATTTTTATCGTAAGATACATATTTAGCCAGATAACCGCACTCACCCCTAAAATTCAAGATAGGGGACACCCATTATGCAAATCACCCGGTAAAAAACAGGTGTATTCTGTTACTATCCACTACTACCCTTTAACCATTAACCTCCCGAGACTAAACTAATGATAATTTTTCGATTTAATTGTGTTTTTTTACATTTGCTATTCCTAAAAAGAATAAAAAAAATAATAAAAAATAAACCAATTTTTTTTTAGTTTTTGTTTGCTTAGAATTTCAGGAGAGCTGTATTGTACTGAATTATATTTGTTTGCATACATATAAAGTCTATAAAAGTATTTTGGATTAATATTGCCTTAAAGAAAAAATAAAGAAGTAAAGTCACAATTGTGACACCCTGGAGGGTAAGGGTTAAAATATCAACCCTATAATCACACGTGTACGTGCCACGTACGTGGCACAAATACAACGACTCTAGAGTATCTTCAATTTTACTAAGATCGATCGTATCAGGTGAAGCAAACCAAACCAAGCTTGTTTTTTCAGGAGGAACCAAATTTTAATTTATGTAAAAGTCGATAGAAGTTTGAAATTGTTAAACTTATACAGGGTGTTAATGAATACGTGTGCCAAAAGTATAGGGCGTTTAGGAAATGCAAAAATAGGCGAAAGAGTTCCCATAAATAATAATAATAATAATAATAATAATATCTTTATTGCCCAACAGAAAAACCAATTACAGGACAATATTATTTGAAAATTTACAAAATTAAAGTTTACAAAATAAAGGTTTAAAGTTAATTAACAATGTAATAAAATATCTAATATTATAACAATATAACAAATACAGATACGATATATCACTGAAATGGTAGAAATTAAAATCAACATTTTGGCCAATACTCTAGAACTATACAATTAATTATTCTACTCACTGAATCAAAGTGGATATCGCAACTCTTACAATATCTATTATAACAAAACATCATATTGAAAATTGGTTCAGTGCGTAGAGTATTCGTTCTGGCAACTTTATTATAAAAAGTGGTAGAAGTTCTTGTACAATTAGCTGGAACGCAAAAATTTAGCTTTGATAAAATAAATGGTCCATTCTACCATTCAATACGTAACATAGCATTTTAATACTGGTTATTGTTCTGCGAAGTTCTAGGGATTGATACTCAAATTGAGACAGTAGGACGTCATAATCATAACCTCTGGCTGGATATATACCAAATACTTTAAAATATAAACACTAAAGAAACTTTTTTTGCACTTTCTCTACCTGTTGTCTGTGAACTTCATAAAACGGATTCCAAATGGTACAACAATATTCCAGTCTATATTTATATATATATTGCAAAGGGTCTATAAAGCAAGTACACTGGTAAATTTACTACAATTTCTCATTATAAAACCATACATTTTTAATGAGGCTGATACAATACTATCTAAATGTTCTCTGAATAAAAAATCACTAGAAAATGTGACACCCAAATCTTTAATGGAATATACTCTCTCCAAGGAGGAAGAACTTATTGAGTAATTATAAAGTATTGGGTTTTTTTTTACGCGTGAAGGAGATGATTTTACATTTAGATACATTTAAATTGAGACAGTTATATTCGCACCATTGTTGCAGTGCAGCCAAGACCCTCTGTAATCTAATGCAGTCATTGATGCAAATTATTTGCATGAATAGTTTCAAATCGTCAGCAAAAAATAAATGCAGGCATTCAACTAACTCACTAAGATCATCTATGTATAATAAAAAAAGCAAAGGTCCAAGGTTAGAACCTTGAGGTACCCCTGACATTGCTAGAAATAGATCAGAACCAAATCCATTATAAAAGACATATAAACATATATCTATAAAACAACTCGTAAGGGAGGTACGCCCCTTCAAAAGGGGTCCCTAAAATTCGATTTTTGTTTAATAACGAGGTCAAAAATTGCATCTTTAATTACATTAGGTATTAATTTGGTTTAATATTTAGTATAATTTTACATAATCATTTTAATCTTACATAGAAAAAACGGATTCCTTGAACCAAGGACACGTGTCTTTGGATATGTTCAAAGCCATATTCTCTTGTTTCAAGGCTGGAATTTTCTTGAACCAAAGTCAATGTCCTTGAATTTTTTTATTCCAAAACCCCTGCTCTTCATTCAAGGACATTGACGTTGGTTCAAGAAAATACCAGCCTTGAAACAAGAGAATATGGCTTTGAACATATACAAAGACACGTGTCCTTGGTTCAAGGAATCCGATTTTTCTATGTATGTTATTGTACTAAAATTCCGCGGGTTATATATTTTTATTGTAGTCTGTTGTAACAATTATAATGTTTATTCCTTAAATCCCCTTTCTTATAATGACATATCAGATATAGAACATTTAAAAAATCTAGGAACTAAAATGCGTGTGACAGAATTTATTATAAACTTCACTATAAGTTTCGTTTTGAAGAAAGCAGGAGAAAGTTTTGAACAATGCGTTAGATATTATGGCACACCACATAAGTACCTATCTATTAATATGATATGAAATTTATTTAAAGATATTCAAGTGCACTCTTTCTTAAAAAAGTCCTAATAATAATTTCTTAATAAGACAAGAGATAGGCTTTTGTATGTTCCCAACCCGACAGAAAAAAAAGTCGCAAAATAGAAAATAGTATACTTTTTTGCACGATCGGGTAATTTGACGTGTTTACTAGCCTAATTATGACAGCAGTAGGTTATGTTTACAAACTGCTGATCGGTAAGTAAATTACTTACCGATTGGGAGGCGGTAAGTAAATTAGTTTTTATTGTAACAATAAAAACACCAAAAAATCCTAGGTGATAGAAAAAAAAAACGGTACATTTCCGCAAAAAAATAAAGTAATTTTTTAAATTAGAGCAGTTTTTTAAACTGATTTCCTCTAAACGAAACTTGCCCCATATTTAGTAATAAATTTAAATTTAGTAACATATGTGTGATAAATTATTACTAATATATACGCATTAATAATATATTAATAATAGTATTATACAAATTATTGTAATGTATTCAATAAAAATTCTATTTTACAGTGTTGTTGTTTAAATTTTTTTATTCGCTTGAACTGTGATGACTAACACTTTCTATCAATTACATCATCTATAATATAGGTTTGGACCTACTGAGCTTTGTAACGCTGAATCATTAAAGGATATCTAAGAAGCTTTATAAAAGTTACTGAATATGAGATAGTAGATGGCTGGATTAGGGTTATTTATATTAAAAAACGTTTTTTTTTGCTAAAACTGCCGACGTTTCGTTGGCTTTATTCCACCTTCTTCAAAAGGCACAAGTAAGTTACGTTTTCTTCGTTAAAATATAACAATTAAGGATTGAAATAATAAATATATAATACATAATGGGTATTCGAAATACAAGAAAATAAACAAACATGTAGATAAGAAATTTCAAGTCGTGTACCAGTGCTATACAAACGTATACGTATACGTTATCTAATATTATTGTTGGGTTACCAAACCAAGCTTAAATTTACTTAATATGATTTCCTAGTAACTAATTAGCAAACACATATTATGGAAAGGGCAGGACGATGCTTTTAAAAGGAATATATTATTGGCGAGAGAAAATAGGTCCTAGAGCCACCGAAAGGCTTAATTAAATGACGACAAAATAGGTATTGCCAACGACAGAATATGTATTACCACGACACAATATGTATTATCAACGACTGAGTATGTATTATGAAGTACTATGTATTACTAACGAAAGAATAGGTATTATCAGGGGTAATATCATAAGTGATACTAGGTTAGGTATCGGTGGTTTTTTACATAAATTTTACGAATATTAATCCCAATGACGAAAATGTAACGACTGCTTTTAGGTTTGGACTTTTTAGGCATAGGCATAAAATAAAATAAAATATTTATAACCTTATCTATTACGAATATTAATCCCAATGATGAAAATGCAACGACTGCTTTAGCAGGAGTTACATTTTCCAAAGATTGGGATTAATATAAGTAAAATTTGAAAAAAAAAGCAACGGTACCTAACCTAGTATCACGAATTGATATTTAGGGAGAGCATATAATTTATATTTAATACACATACCTCTTAATTATAACGTATTAATCCACAAATAAATTATATTTTATAAATTAAAAAGCAAACAATAAGCACGATTTTAGATTAGAGAAAAGAGGGGTAAAAAAACTATCGTAGGGGTAAGGTATTTTTACTTATCAGTACAGCATATTACATATATATATATATAAATTATATTCTCATATATATAGACCGACAGGTATATTTTCGATATATACGAAATTTTCATAAAGCAAAAATTTAGATATCGAAAATATACCGAATCTGGAGGTGTATTTGCAGGACTATTTGTTGAAACAATTTTTAACAATTTAAATCTTCAAAAATAATTTGAATAAATAATTAATAATAATTAATTTGTTGTTTTTTTTTGACACAATAATTTCATGTTTGACATTTAATTTTTGTAATAAAAAAGATCTAAATTTCTTAAATTTTATTAAAAAGCCCCACAAAAAAAAAGTCCGGATCTCTAGACCAGACATGTGTATCCTTATGTATTTTGGCCCGCTGAATCCGAATCCGAGGTCAGAAAAAGCCCTACACCCCAGGAATTGGCCCCAGAGGCCGAAAATGGCCGCTGAAAGGTGTGAAACGGGAATTCCGGCATGACGGATGCTCAGGGCAGGTTGAGATTGCATTCTCAAGGCAAAGTCGAATTAGTGGGTAACCGAGCTTAGATCCGACAGGCATCGCGGCCCCTGAGGCCATTTCTTGATTTTCCTGCCCTGAGGGCCCATTTTCCGGACCCTGGGCGTGAATTTCAATGGGCCTGGAAGAGGTTCCAGCCTCTTTACGTAGCTGCAGTTTGAAGTTTCAAGAAAATCCAAGTATTGCGATCCCGACGTGAAAATCTCGATTTTTCGGGCCCCAAGGGCCCATTTTCCGGCCTCAGGGGCCGCGATGCCTGTCGGATCTAACCACCGTTAGCCACTAATTCGACTTTGCCTTGAGAATGCAATCTCAACCTGCCCTGAGCATCCGTCATGCCGGAATTCCCGTTTCACACCTTTCAGCGGGCATTTTCGGCCTCTGGGGCCAATTCCTGGGGTGTAGGGCTTTTTCTGACCTCGGATTCGGATTCAGCGGGCAAAAATACATAAGGATACACATGTCTGGTCTAGAGATCCAGACTTTTTTTTTTGTGGGGCTGTGTATTGAATAAAAATAAGCTAATATGACATAATTATTTCATTTTAGTTGATATTTTGTTATAATATTACCTATCAAGCTTGTTAAATCAAAGAACTAGAAAACTGGTATATGTTCGATTTTCTGGTATTTAATCGAGACGAAAATATCCCGTCGTTATGGTAATGCCTTGTTTTATTTGGTTGATAACTGACATAACCAAATTAAAACTAATTTTACTTATTATTTGTACATTTTTTTGTTAAAAATATGTTTACAAGCGAATAAAAAATAGCGTATGATACACGGACGAGAAATATCTCGGGTCTTACGCGGTTGTGAATCTCGGCTCACTCCGCATGCGACCGAGAAAAATTATTTCTCATCCTTGGATCATAATATACTATTTTATAATAATATTGTTACAACCACATTTCTGTGTTTGTATTTATTTTTAATTTGGGTTTTATTATACATAATTTCATTTAATTTCTTTACTTAGTTATAATTCAAAAATAATATTTTATTTTGAATTGATTGTATTTTGTAAGTAACGCGCTGAAAACCTCCTCGCTTTTCTGCGCGTGAGTTCGGGTAGGTTGCCTTCCGGACAGTAGCAATTTGACACTCGAGAACGATCGATGCGTGTCAATAAAAATATACTTAAATCCGCTGACGAATATACCACGCGCCGGGCATTTCGTTAGAATTTACCATATTTTACGGCTGCAAACTATAGAAATAAGTTCCATATACACATATGTATTTAAATAATTAGTAGTGTATACCTACACTGGTCAAACAAACTTTAATTCGCGTACATCAGTTTCCAATTATGTGGTGTCTCCTGTGAAGAAATGGCGGTCATGACCTGTCGTGCTGAATGCTGTAACTAAGGTAAGATTACCATATATATTATTGGAACTGTCGTTTTGTCTTTAATATTCTTTTCAATCATTAATACCTATTCGCAGTCCACTTAATTAATATCATAAAGGCGATGTTACGGAGGCAATCCCATATCACCGAATGGGACCTTTCGACGTCACACAACAAATATGGTGCTTCATATTTTAAACAACTACATAAAAAACTTATTCTAATGTCCGTTAGAAAGTTTTCTTATATCCTGCATATTCTAGATTGGTTTTTGGAAAATCTGTGACACATATAACAATGCGTTATGTTTATTAATCAGCTAAAATCGAATTAGCATAATAGACCAATGACCTATGGAAAAAGTTCAATAAAACTATAGGATAGTAGAATAGAATAGAATAGAAGTGAAAAATTTTTGGTAGGGGAAAATCTATCTTATGGGTTCGCGTTACGGACATGCATACTGACATGCTTGTCGCGTTGAGTGATTTTTGGTGTGACAAAATCTAAACCTTCGGTTTGCTCCAAAAGTCGCAGTCGCTGACTACTGCGACCGGGAAGCCGCGACCGAGTCGTTGAGACATCTCCAATGCATTTTAAATGTCCCTGATTTCCTAGCTACTGCCGAGTCGTTACTACTAACTACCGGTCGCCGTTCATTTGGTTTGGACTTAAAATAGATGGTTTTGCGCTGTGACAAGTGTCTTTACTGTTTACCTCAATTAGAATTGTTTGAAATCCCTCCACCTCGCAGCCAAAACATCTCATCAACTTTTCCCTTTTTTCTTCATGATGTAATGTTAATAAGAGGAGGACATTCTCCTCATCCGCTTGATAATTTAGAAACATTAAAAGAACCGACTTTTTAGAGATATTCATACTGATTGAAAGCCATAAACTCGCAAACAAACAAACAGCTGTTTTTAAAATGGCCAGCTAACAGAATGGCGACTGGCGACTGGCGAGGAAACCGAAGCTTTATGGGTTCGCGTTGCCGACATGCTTATGTTAACAGCAGTGCGTCTCTGTTAACAGTATATCTGTAGCTATGAGTATGACGTGTTGCGCTTGGCCAGCAATATGTATGTAAATACAAATACTATGTATATATAATATAAGTATATATTAATTATTATTTCAATTAAGTTGTATTTATATTTTGTACTGGGCTTGTGCAACCCATCATATGTGTCTTATTTTCCATTAACAGTGGGGGAAGATGGTCCTTTTTGGGACAAATCCAATTAAAGGATTTTATAAAATAATTTTCATATCAAATTCTGAAGTATCTGGAGTTTTATAAAATAACTGGCCTTTTGAACTCTCTGATTCGACCTTAAGTTTTCGCCTGCGGCGCTAAATATGGTTTTTGTGTTGTAAGGGGTTTCCTATGTCGTTAGGCTACTGTAAGAAGATTAAAAAAAATTTGATGTCACCAATGTTATCCCCCCTCCCCACAGATAAAAATTGTGGCTACACCCTTGTTGGCGATTTTGCAAAAACTCTTGGCCAGGTTGGCTTACCTCCCCCTCCCCATATGAAAAATCCTACGGGCGCCCCTAGTAACAGATCTAATTAAGGTTAATTTATTTACTTATAGGTATTTATCTTTTACCATAAGTAATTACTGATTAATATTGCGTCATTGAATAAGTATAATCTTATATTGAATTGAATAAGTATTATCTTATACAGGATGTCCAGTAAACGATGTCATTAATTTTAAAGGTTGATTCTACATAGGAAAATATGAAAAAAAGTTCCTATAAACATATGTCTAAAAATGCGTCGAAAGTGGCAAAAAAAAATCGGTTTTTATTTAATAACTCAGGAACGCTTTGAGATACAGCAACGAGGTTTTGAATGTAAACTAATCTTAATAAGGCCCATCTTCTTATGTGATTTTCATGAACTTATTTTAACCAGGGGTGTGCGAAACTGAGGTGCCTTATTAGTTTTTTGTCCCAAACTTTTTTCTGTGTAGCTTTTTTGTAATTTTATTTTTGGAATATGATTCCTTAGGTCAAAATACATCAAAAAGGTACTCCTGTTCTAATACTGTAGGATTAACTGTTATCGATTAAAAATAATTTGAAGGTGAAATTTCACGGTTCGAAGACAAAAAATTCAATACTAATAGTTATTTATGGTACTAGTGGGTAAAGTAATATATTGCCCATGTGTAAGGTGTAAGGCGTCAGCCAAGCAGGTTAATTTTCGAGAAGGCAATATCGGTTTACCCATGAGTGCCATACAAGGTTTTATCCAAAAAATAGCTTAGGAATTCATATTTTTATTAAAAATTTTAATGACATTTACAAGAAAATAATTTGACAAGTGACAGTTAAGTGGGTAAAATTAATAATTATCCACTCAATAAAGTAAAAGCCACGCGGGGTTATTATTGAGTTTATCTATTTAAAATAAAGCTGGTAATTGTCTAAATTAGCCTTACAAACAAATCTGCCAAGTTTCATCAAAATAGGTGAAAGAGTGTTTATGATGTGGATGAAAAACTGATTTTTTTATCTTTAACACCCTGTGTCTTTAAAATAAAACAATTTAGGACAACTATATACTTTTAGTCATAGATCTATGACTATTCTATAGAATAGGCCAAGGAATTGCCTCCTTTAATGGTGACATGATATTTAGGAACACGCTGTATAGTTCCTGAGATAATGTGGTGTAACAGAAGGACGGACAGAAGGACGGACGGACGAAAAACCAAGCGATCTTATAAGGGTTCCGTTTTTAAGGTACGGAACCCTAAAAAATATATATCATTTTTATTTGGAACCTACTTTTTCTTCCTGGAACTTAACTTCAATGTAACTACTTTAAAATATCCATTGTAACAGGCTAATATCTGTAATCTTAACATTAACTGTAAATTTATCTACTTATTTTCATCGTAATAATAGAAACAATTTTTACCTACATACCCATATTTGAAACTATATTATTGGGTAAAAATACTAAGTTTCCTGTACAATTTAAAAAAAAAATAATTAAACGTCTGTTGCGATTCCGTGTTCCTGAATTATTTTGTTCTCTTATTTACAGATCTAATTATTTTATTAATGAAATGTAATTAAATAATCCAAATTAATAATAAACAAGCTAAAATAGACAGAGATTTCCAAGTGGACATGTATTAATTTTACAAACAAAATTGCGTTATTACTACAGCTATTGTGAATTTACCTTAATAAGACCTTCACCTCCTATAATTGTGACTAAAAAGTGGTACTGACAAGTAAGTGTATATTTTTGGATTAACCTCAAAATAGCCCCCTTATTGATTTTGTTGATCCTAATTTAGCCCTTATTTTTCAGTGCCAATCGCCCTGATGATGAAAAATCAATTTTCGAAAACGCGTTAGGCAACTATCTTAAAACTAAATATATACTGATATACAAAATTTCCCAGATTTTTATTATTTAAACACAGTATACAAGTCATTTTCTTCTACATTATTAAGACTAGCAACGAAGCGGAACAGCCTAATGCGTGCTCCTCCTGCACCAGTTGATGTCGTAGCACGTTGTTATGAGACGCCGGCAAATATTTTTTTTTAATTTAGCTGTGTTTTGTTTAGTGTTGTTATATTTATAATCTGTAAGTAAGTTATCATTGCTATGTAGATGTTTAGATGTTATTTTGTAGTTTTTGTAGGTGTAGGTTAAATTTTGGCTAATATATCCATAGTTGTGCAGAGCTGTCGGCAGGTAAATTTTTTAAGAAGAATGGTTTTTTATTTGTGTTAATACCAAATAGAGATAGTCTTAGTTATAGTATAGATTGAGATTTACATGCTTTTGAAATTTTTTAATGATCTCTAACCGTTTACGAGATAAAATGCATGGGCGGGACATTTGAATCACCCTGTACACATAGACTAGTTTAGTAGTATTATAGTAGTAAAGTTTGTTAAAATATTTATGTAATTAAAACACCTTTCAGTTTATAACGTGTTTTATTTGTAGTTTCAACTTCATACCCACACCATTTGTTTTCCATTTTCTTTTCTATATATAGCAGTAAAATTGTAAAATTCAGTTTTAATTTCACAAAAAAAAATTGAATTTCATTAGGTATAAATGTTGCAAAATAATTTTAATTTTCGATAACATTTCACACAAATAATGTGAAATTACACTGCGTTTTTTTTTTTAAATATGTAACTTCTTATTTGCAACTTGTAAAAACACTGTAATAGTTATCGTAAATATGTGAAATATTTGTTATAATAATGTGTAGAATTACAAATAAGTTGTTTATTTTAGCAATAAATACAATATTTTTGTAAATATACATAAAAGAAATTAAAACTGCTATTATAAATGCAACAAATATAAACAACGATTGGAAATATAGTATGGTAATTTTACTCGTCTCTTATAAATTTTAAGTATTCTTTTGTAATATTATCAATACTATGGCGATAATTTAAACAAATGTTTTGTAATTTTAGAAAATAATTTAATACGTATTTTTACCTAACTAGTAGTAAAAATATATAACGCTAATAAATTTACTTTGATAGTGTTTGGCAAAAAATAACCAGCGATAGTTATAGTAATTTTACAAAATATTTTTTTCAGTGTACTTGGGAAAAGAACCTTTACTCTGCCTTTTATTTATTATAATCCCAACTATGAATCCATTCGTTCGTTATAGGTTTAATGATCTAAATGGAAGTAATTAATAGTAATATTAATGATTACTTTTATAGTATGATTGAAATTACTTTAAGCGAACCATAATTATCAATACACGTGTTTGCTTTTAGTATATATTCAGAAAATTGACTTGTTTATCAATCTCCGGTATGTTAGTTAATAAAAACATGTTTTTAACATTTCTAGCTACTTATTTAAAAGTGCGGAAATTAAATATTTTTAATTAATAGATTATAATTAAGTAGATTCGCAATATTTTTCACGGTGTTTGCATATATTAAAGGGGATTCTATATTACAAAACATGAAAACCCAGCATAAGAACATAGGTTTTTAATTAAAAAATCTGGTACCCTTTGAGGTAGAGCGACGAGGTTTTGCATGAATACTAGTATTAATAAGGGCAGTTTAGTTTATAAAATTGAAAGCAAACGCGCAAAAATAAGCATATAGGCAATAAATACTTAGTGTATGCTACCAAATGACGTATGGTATTTAAAAATCGGTAGCGTTATTCAAAGTTATTTTACACTAAATGTGAAAACTTTGCTTAAAATATTATGTTTCTGCTTTTTTAAAAGTACACAGATCGTAAAAAATAAAAAGTTTTGTTAATTAAATACGATATTTAATTAGTTTATACCTTTATTAATTATTCTAATTTAAAACAAAACTTAAATGATTGCTTAAGGCCTATCCAGAAGCTTGCATAAGAACATAAAACATAAGAATGCGATGCCGTGATTAGTTTGATGTGCCGCCATGTATCTTGTAAGTCAATCACGGCACTTTTTTATGTTTTATGTTCTTATGCAAGCTTCTGCATAGACCTTTATTTAAAAGTATAGTATTCATTTTAATAATAAAAGCATTGAAAAAATTATATGTTTTTTTCTAGTTTAAACCCTTGTAGAAAACAAACGCTTTAATATCGGCTTACAAGTAAAGAGCACTAAGTCCAAAAACATGGTTTTGAGATATTGATAAATTTAACTTTCACTGTTGTTTTTTAATTTTTGTAATAATTGTTACAAAAATGCACGTTTCGCCAAACAAACACTAAGTCGCTTAGTGCAGAAACATTTGTAATAATCTACAAGTAAAACGCACTAAGTGCACTGTGACTTAGTGCCTATTGCCAGATAAAATTTTATTCAAAATCAAACTGATGCGTTTTATATAGTGGGTAACTCTCTTGGCAGTCCACCTAGAAGTTAGTTCGGTTTACCTGTACACAGATCATCAAAAATTAATTACAGTGCCATAAAAATCCCATTTTTGCAAAAAAGTGACTTAGTGCCTTTTACTTGTAAGCCGACGATATAATGTAATAATTTTTTTTTTTTGGAGGTTTGTTAACCGTGGTGTGTTTTATCGAAGGACCTTTATGACGTGAGGCAAAAGGGACTTACTTGTATTGTTCCAGGTGTCTTCTTGTACTTAGGCCCAAGATGATGTTTCCTCGGATAAATGGCGTAAGCCCTATTTGCAACTCGTTCTAAACGAAATGTTATTTATTGGATGTATTTTCCATAACGTGATTCATTACGAATAAATATTGTTATTTTTCTTCTTTGGAAGCGATAGTGGCGTGAGTATCGCGCCCCTGACGAATTTAACGTATTGTCCGGACCGTGCTGTTTTACGAACTCATTCAAACTACACTGAAATATCGCCTCAAGCCAGCAACGTCATGCGCATGAAACCTTATATTTGTCCGCATAAGGGACTTATCAAAACCTACTATATACAGGATGAAAACTAAACAAAGTTCAAAAGTCAATTTTGTCGACTTTTTGCCAAAAACGCAGGTCGCTTGGCCCATAGCGCTACTGTATTGCACAATTTGCAGTATATTATTAGTATATTTAGGCAAGCACAAAGTTCAGGGAATCCAATAAACAAAATTGGCATGATAATATAATATAAATTATTATTTATATTATGATAATAATAATTTTTAAAATTGATATTATAATTTAAGCTTGACAACAAACATGATGATATTAATTTACACAACTTTATTAAAAATCGTAAACAAAATAAAATTTATTGCAAAACAAGTGTAGAAAACTTAGATTAACAGACGATCGATC
Source organism: Brachypterus glaber (assembly GCA_958510825.1). Lineage (NCBI taxonomy): Eukaryota > Metazoa > Arthropoda > Insecta > Coleoptera > Kateretidae > Brachypterus > Brachypterus glaber. The sequence goes on along the minus strand of OY294044.1, from coordinate 3,828,621 downwards.
AAAAACAAAATCTACATAATGTGATCCAGGAGCGAAAGGTATTTTTAAACACCTGCTGGAACATATATGTCCCTACAGGAGCGAAAGGGTTAATGGAAAATCCAAATATGTAAAAATATACAGGGTGTTCCTTTTAAAAATCAAAAGTAGGGGTCGTATCCTGTTAAAACGGAAGTGAAGAAAAAAATAATAAGTATTATTATTACGTTAGGTGATATAATTTAAAATATGGTGTTATAGACAACCTGTAAATTTCATTCTTTTATCTCTAGGAACAAAAAAGTTACAGGGGTTTTTCAAAGGTGGCTCCTTTGAAAAACACCCGGTAGATAGTATCGATCTAAAAATATCTAATAAAAAATATTAAAACATGTAACAATTTACCCTTTTTTTTTCATTTTTAATCCCGAACTAGATGAAACGTTGCAAGCACCCTGTCAAAACATCGGCATTATTGTACACTAGAGCCATCTAGTTTGCAAATTTCAAACTAGGTGTTTTGTTTCATTTTAAATTCTGTATCTTTAAAACATTATATTCTAGCAAAAAACTGTATATAACATTTTTTATAGGGCTTAAAAATAGCTTTTATTTAAAATATAATTTTTTGAAATCGGGTTATAAATATGTGAGATATGCTAAAAAAACTTACTGCTTTAAACGCCAATATCTCGAAAACAATGCGTTTTAGGAAAACGTTTATAACATTTTTTGACCAATTTAGAATTATCTTTTATATAAGTGCTAAATTAAAAAGTACAATAATAATTGCCTTAACAAAAACGCTAAAAATAGGAGTTTTACCCTATTTTTACCCCCTTACCCCCAATCGTTTACCCCCAAAATCTAATCAGCTCTTCGGAATACGATAAGAAACAAAATGCAAAAAACCGCAAGTCGATATCTCATGTAGAAATGGAGTTAGAGAGTTTACACCCAGACAGACAGACAGACGGACCCAAAAATTTTTTTTACTGATTTCGACTCAGAATGGTCTAAAACGTCGAGAAATGTGAAAAAAACGTGGTGAAAGATTTTGACTTTTCGGCGAAGATTTCAATACATCGGCACTCTTAGTAGCAGTACACGGAAAGAAATTAGTGGGCTCTGCGCTATACATTATAAGATATTTGGTAACAGTGGCAAATTATAGTGATTTAAGCTATAGATTATAAGGGACACAATAACTAATAATGTTAAAAACAAATTGGAAACGATTATATATATTACAGACACGATTATATTTATTACAGGCACTATTATAAATTTACAGAAATTTTATTATATTATAAAAATTATTAGCACGGACAATAATTAAATCTATTTAAGCTATAAATGCCATACTATTTGTTATATTTTATTATTCACTAAACAATTAAAGTATTTCATATAAATTTTTACACTGACTGCCATAATTGTAAGAGAAAGCCTTGTATTTATATAATAAGCGATTATAATTTGCTTGGTATGTGTGTTATAGCGCTCCTAGCTATAATTTTTTTTTCCGTGCACTAGTGCCGATGTAATAATATTCACGATCTTGGTATTACCTTCCCCCCGAGCTTCCACCCTTTAAAAAAATCTACGCCCTTGTAGCCACTAAGGGCCTGCTTTCCCCTAAATCCTGCGCCAGTAAAAAATGTGCTTTTATTGCTTTTTACATTTCTCTTTGTTATAAATGTAAATTATAATTTTTATTGAATTTTAGGCATAATGCTTGATTCTCAGTAAAAAAAAACTATCTGAAAACCTTGATAAACTGTAAGGTCTACTTGTGGAAACAAGATTTGCATTTAAAGCAGACTGAAACCTTGCTTCCATATATCGAAATACAAATGTTGAGATAATTGGCAAAAATTAATCACAATCAAGATAAAGTAGATTTTAAAACCGCTTTATTTGCATATCCGTCAATTAGGTACCTTCAAAAAGGTTACTTATCGCCAACTTTAGCTATTAGGTACCTCGCCATTAATTCACATTTTTTGTAATCAATATTTGCCGATGGTGTGGATTCAACCTGCGAACTATGATACCGGGTGTCCCAACTCTATTTACCTACCGATTTTCTCGAAAACTAAAAGAGACAATCAAGTCCTGCGAAAACCATCTTAAATAAGACAACTTAAACTATCTTTAAGCATATATTTGATACTTTCAGCCCTCAAAATGTGGGCAGGAGGTCACGGGGGGAGTTTTTTAAATGGAAAGGGGGGTCATGTGACATCATTTTAAAGCAAATAAAATTCTCTATTGGATGTATATTTCTTATTTTTTTAAACAATTTTTTTAAGGTTTTGATTCTTTTATTTTTTGTGCTAAAAAACGCGATTTTTTAAGTTTTTTTTTTCGTAAATTTTTATTTATGTCAATTAAAATTAGTTTAAAAGTATAATTTACGTTTTTTCACCATGAAATTAGTAACTTTTAACAAATTGTTTGATTTTTTTAGAGCAATTTTGACAAAATACTCATTTTCAGCCCTATTTTAAACCCAAAAAAAAAATGTTTAAAGAGGGTTAAACTACTCCCCAAGCACCAAAAAAAGTAGTCAATCATAAAGTATCTTAAGAAAAATCGAGTTAAAGGGATCCAGTCAGTTATGTTTAAAAAAATGTGAGAAAGTTTGGTATAAAATTCAATTCAAGTAACCCTTTGTTTGAGGGAAAATCTTCCTTTTCGCACAAGTTCATGACCAGATAAAAAATTTGAGCCCTTATACGTTACATTTTATCAACTCCAATCGAAGTTACAGATGTTTGAAAAAGAGGCTATAAAACCTCTTTTTTAGCGGTCACTGTTTCGTATCCCAAAAATATGAAAAATAAATTTGAGAAAGATACCGCACACAAATATCCAATCCATATATGGTAAATTATACCTAAAAATATTAGTAAGTGGTGCGAAATGAGTTAAGAATATGCAATAATTATTTTGGGTAGTGTATATATAAAATGGTCAGCAGCTCTTAGATTAATAGGGGTTTCACCAGAAAAGCATAACAATGTTTTTGCGGTAGCGATAATTCTAGGATATCCTATCTTAGACAGGGCTTTCACTTGAATAATTATTTTGCGGGAAATTTTAAATTATAAAAAAGGGTAATGTTTAAGGGACTAAAAAGTCATGATTTCACTCCATGGCCATGAAGATAAGAAGGCTTACAGGAAAAGTTACATGTAGTGATCAGAACAGGAACATTTTAAAATGCATATTTTATTTTAAAACTAGATGAAACGTTGCAAGCACCCTGTCAAAACATCGGCACTATTGTACACTAGAGCCATCTAGTTTGAAAATATCAAACTAGGTGTTTTGTTTGATTTTAAATTCTGTATCTTTAAAACATTATATTCTAGCAAAAAACTGTATATAACATTTTTTATAGGGCTTAAAAAGAGCTTTTATTTAAAATATAATTTTTTGAAATCGGGTTATTAATATGCGAGATATGCTAAAAAAACCTTTTACTGCTTTAAACGCCAATATCTGGAAAATAATGCGATTTAGGAAAACGTTGTTTATAACATTTTTTGACCAATTTAAAATTATCTTATATATATATATATATATATATATATATATATATATATATATATAAGTGCTAAATTAACCAAATACAATAATAATTACCTCAATTATAAACAGAAAACGCTAAAAATAGGAGTTTTACCCTATTTTTACCCCCTTACCCCCAATCGTTTACCCCCAAAATATAATCAGCTCTTCGGAATACAATAAGAAACAATTTTTAAAAAACCGCAAGTCGATATCTCATGTAGAAATGGAGTTAGAGAGGTTACACCCAGACAGACAGCCAGACGGACGTAAAATTTTTTTTACTGATTTCGTCTAAAACGTCGAGAAATGTGAAAAAAACGTGGTCAAAGATTTTGACTTTTTGGCGAAGATTTCAATACATCGGCACTCTTAGTAGCACTAAGTGCCGCTGTATTTTTTGTTTTATGTTGGTTTATCGTGGGTTATAACACGTAAGCAAGATTTTTGCGGTAACGAAAAGTAAAAGCACTGACAGAATTGGTTTAAGCTCAGTAGCAGTACTGAATGGTCGGTGTTAAGGTAGGTCATGTTCTCGACCGTGACACTCCGAAAGGTGAAACGCCACAACGAGGCGCTTTTTCAGT
>OY294044.1:3795913-3824276 GCA_958510825.1 Brachypterus glaber | reverse complement strand
CGCCACAACGAGGCGCTTTTTCAGTCCGTAACGCACGCCGTTCTTATCGCAGGCGGCAATGCACGTGGTGGGGCTTCGTCCTGCTATAAAACCGGCGACTGAGGCCGCGGCATCTTAGTTTGCTTAACGCTAGGTTACAACTATTGTGGCAGTAGCAACTTAAAGTAACACGTGTGACCCACTTACACGTCCCTATTCAACATCGAGAAAATTTTTGATTGGTTTTCTCCAAAATTAAAACTCTTTAGTGCTAAATTCAAAAAAGTACAGTGTATAAAGTGACTGTGCCTTAATCTCAAAAACAAAAGACTGAACGTTTTTAGTGATAAATTTGTGATATTAGTTATTTAAGTTTTACCGTTCAATTAAAATGCCTGCTCCACTACACGACACTATTAACGAAGCTGATGTTGAAAATAATCCCCCTGAACTCAGTTCCAAAATTATGGATGCAAGAGATAGTATTTCTTCCATTGATAGTGACGTTTCGCTTTCTTTCGACACTCCTATCATCGAAAATATCAACGAAAACGAAGATGAAGGAGCTCATATGGCCGATTTGTCGGATAGTGCTTCTGACACTGGATCAAATGGGGGAGGTAAAGACTCTGGGTGTGAAGTTACTCCGGAGGTAACCGAACCTCCGTTTTCTCCACCATCTGAAGAATTAGCTGATAAAATAGTCCAACAAGTGGAGTTCTACTTCTCAGACTCTAACATTACCAAGGATGCTTTCTTACTCAAACACGTGAAAAGGAATAAGGAAGGATATGTTTCCTTAAAGCTTATCTCCAGTTTTAAACGTGTGAAACATCTGACTAAAGACTGGAGAGTAGTAGCTGACGCCTTAAAACGTTCAAGCAGATTAGAAATCAATGAAGCTGGTACCAAACTGAGAAGACTAGATCCTTTACCCCAATACGACGAAACCACTCCATCTAGAACGGTGGTTGCTGTGCATATGCCCATTGAAAAGCCCACGATAGAAAACGTGGCAGAGTTATTTAGGTCTTGTGGTGAAATCGCGCTGATTCGTATACTAAGACCCGCAACCCTGTACCAGCTGATGTACGACAGTTCATTAATAAGAACCCATCATTAGCTGGAATGGTATGTGCTCTAGTTGAGTTCGTGCATTCAGAATCAGCCAGGAATTCTATGCAATTACCAAACACCCACGAAGGTATGAAGTTTACGAGCTAAATAACGTACCGCATCCTGAACGTAAAAAGAAAGCCAACAACAGAAAAAACTCAAATCAGACTAATAACAAGGCCAATTCTGATACTGACTACATAACTTCTTCTTGTCAAAGTGGATCAGATGCTGAAGACATTAAAAAATTCGATCCTAGGAAAATGCGTCGTGGATCATCAGCACACTTTCCCTCAAGATACATCGAGCCAGCTGCTTGGCTGCAAAGGCGCCTATCTGCTTCCAGTACAGAGGCCAACTTTTTGTATCTCCCAAGACGCTTGTCATACAGTTCAAGGGATTCAAGTGAATCCAGCTTATATCTACCAAGAAGAATGAGTGCTTGCAGCATTTCTAGCTCAGATGGTTATAACAGAAGATTATCATCTGCAAGTCAATCTTCAGATTCTAGCAATCCTAGATCAAGAAGTAACAGTGCCGCTTTTCAAATGGGTGATAATGTTCTTAGGCTGCCCAGAGGTCCTGATGGAAGTAAAGGTTTTAGGCAAAGACTAATGACCATTGCGCAATAAGGCTCAAAGCTGTACAATGTTTTTGATCCATTCAAAATGTATGTAAGTAATTTTTATAGCTGAAATGTTGAACTGCCGGATGGTTTGTGTAAGTTTGATATTTTGATTGTTTAGTTTGTTAAAGTTTGATTTGTTAATACAGTGTATGACATTTAAATTGGAAATTTTTACTTTGATCGGTAAAAATAAGATTTTTTGAAAAGGTGTTTTAGCCTAAATGATTTTAGAAGTAGAAACGCTTTTTTATAAGGAGATTCCAATTTAAAGGAGACATTGTGTAGATATATGTATTACATATATCATAGGTACATATGTACCTGTGTCTGTACTGTAAATAGTATATTATTCAATGAGTGTATAATAACACTGTGCGACAAATCGATTTTGGTCTTTTAGGCAAGAGATCTGTCAGCGTCATTCGAAAATATAGGTCTAATATAGTCGAGTCCCCAAGAGGTTTCGCCACTTTACAGAGGCGTAACCAAGTCCAAATTTTGAGCCCCTAAAAATATATGCGTAATTTTTAAGTTTGTTTGTCTGTGAGACTTTTATAGTTTGGGGGGGGCTTAGAAAAATTTGGGGGGGCTAGGCCCCCCTAAGCCCCCCCCCCCATCGTTACGCCTATGTCACTTTAGGTCATTTAAGCGATTTTTTTAATTTAGTTAGTTTTGAGCTCACGCTATTATACAAGACCCATTTTTCAAGTTAGCGTTTCATAACTTTGGGAGGTGAATTCCTATCAAAAGACATGAAAAAAGTTCATATAAACTTATTTCCAACAACAATATCCAATATCCAACAGCAAAAAGTTACGCTGAAATAAGAATTGGTCAAAAAAGTGCTTGGGCCTTCACGTTTGGCCCGCCATTGGCTAAAACTAAAACATGAAAACAGTATTTATTAATAGACCTTGTTGATATAAAAACACATGCATAAACTCATTTCTATAGCTCAAAGGGTTCCTGAGATATTAAACGAAAAATGAAGCTGAAGTTTGCAACGTTTTTTTGCAACGAAAATTCAAATAGTATATTAAAGTACTAGTTTCTTGACATACGTTTTTAACGCACAAGTACAAGTTTAGAAAACAAACCGCTTGCGGCGAGTTTTCTAAAGCACTAGTGCGCTAAAAACGTGTTATGGAATAAGTGCTTTAAAGTACTATTTGCATCGAAAATTCAAATAGCACTTATTCCATAACACGTTTTAGCGCACAAGTACTTTAGAAAACTCTCCGCAAGCGGCTTGTTTTCTAAATTTGTACTCGTGCGCTAAAAACGTATGTTATGAAACTAGTATCTACTTTAATATACTATTTGAATTTTTTTTGCAAAAAAACGTTGCAAACTTCAGCTTCATAACAAAAATCTAATTTGCGGGCCTATCACTGAAGGACCGTAGCTCCCTTACGACGCACTTTTTGACATACGTTTATATGAACTTTTTTTCACGTCTTTTAATAGGAATCCACCTCCCAAAGTTATGAAACGCTAACTTAAAAAATGGATTTAGCATATTAGGGTGCATTGGAAAATTTAAATTAAAAAAAAAATCGCTTAAATGACCTGAAGTAGTAAAACCCATTGGGTACTCGACTATTATAGTGGACCTAAATTACCGACTGACGTTGACAGATATCTTGTCCAAACTCTCTGTCACACAATGTAATTGCTATTATTCAATGAGGGTGAATTTTCGGACACGAGGAGATAGACGAGTGACCTAATCACCCGAATGATTAATAGCTATTATACGCGAGTAGAATACTATACTTTATCCACGGCCGTTTAAAAATATAAACCGTTTATTTTTTTTATTGGGTACTCGACTATTATAGTGGACCTAAATTACCGACTGACGTTGACAGATATCTTGTCCAAACTCTCTGTCACACAATGTAATTGCTATTATTCAATGAGGGTGAATTTTCGGACACGAGGAGATAGACGAGTGACCTAATCACCCGAATGATTAATAGCTATTATACGCGAGTAGAATACTATACTTTATCCACGGCCGTTTAAAAATATAAACCGTTTATTTTTAAAGACCCGTGATTAATAGGCCTATTAATCACGACCGTGGATAAAAATATTAATCCCGGTTCAGACTCCAGGAACTGAGATGTTATTGAGTGATTTCACCCAAATTAATAATCTTTTAAATATTTTTCTTTTTAATTTTAAAGAATTAGAAACCCCTTTCACTTCTACTTAATTATTTTAATGTTATTAATCTATTTATTTTATTTGAAGCGGTGTTCCCTTAAGAAATTTTGGCATTATTTTGTCCTTAATTGCAAGTTCATGTAATTAAAATCCTTGGTCTTAAATACTTTTACCAATTGAATACATTTCATAAATAGGACTATTATTAAAAATAATGATGACTCACTTTAATAATTATAATTATAAATATTTATTATATTCATTTTGCAAAAAGGAATATCTATTAATTAAAGGTCTGTAGCCTTAATAATTTTTATGAAAATATGCATAAATGTAAATGATCATCTACAAGTAATTATATATCTCTCTCTATTTATTTGGTCTTTATATAATCATTAGGTTTCCAGTGCGCAAGTACTAATCGGATATGTATCCTGACTTGCACACTATCACTGATAAATTACTACTGTAGTAATTTCCACGCTAATATAAAAAGTTATCATTAAAAACACACAAAAAAAATTATCTTCAAACGTCCATTATTATTAACTTAAAATTCAACAGTTCACGTGATTAATAACCATAGATATATGGTTCACTTTAACTTGTACATAATACATTAATATAAAAATACTCTAGGCACATCATAGAAGATGGCAAAACAAAAATACACAAGGCACATCATAAAAGATGGCGAATTCGCTGCACTGGAACGTGCCAAGAAGGCTACACCCGCCCCTTTCAAAGGCCACGCTGTAACTGTAATTATAAATCAAAAGTGTAAAATATACAGTAAACCACTGTATAAATATAAGGCGCAGTTAAATGTAGAAAGGAATGAAAATTTATATTTTTAAGTACCTATTTGTTCCAAGAAATTTATGATCTTAAAATCGTTTTTTTTACTAATCACATAAAAAATTTACTTATACATTTGATATTATTATCCGTAGTTTGGGTTTTGACTTAAGCCGAGTTATTTGCATTTGGACCTATATTTAATTTTTCCCCCAAATGGTTTTAAATAAGGGAATGTGGAGAGATTTTTAAATAATGCAAAGTACTTCGTTGTTAAGAAAGGCCAACAGCCGAGGTCCTTTAAACAATTTTATGATTAAAAAAAAAACAAACCGTGAAGATATGTAATGCTACGCATTCCATTATAGACTATTCATAGTAAATGGTATATTGTATTTTCCCAAATGCTTAAAAAAAATATCAAAAAACAAATTTAAAAAAAACTTTTAATTTCCTATTTGTGAAAAACGAAAATACTTTTAAAAAACTATTTTTTTTATTTTCTTTCTGCAAAAAATGAACAAATTAAAAAAAATTGATAATGATTTTTTTTCTTTTAAGTTTTTATTTAAAAAAAAAGTTAAACCCCTATAACTTTGTACTTACTTTAAAAAACTATAGGGATCCTTCCCTCATAGAACTTGATTTTTCCTGAAATTTTCGATCGGATTATTCGTTCTTGAGTTATCGTGCCCACAAAAAACGTGACATCAGACGGGCAGGCAGAGAGACAGACAGACGGATATGTTAAAAGTTTCTTGTTTTTTCATTTGTATCCAAGCATTTTTTGTCTATGACGTTTTTTGGCGATATCGCCAAAATATTTTGGAAAATTCGAAACTACTGTCTAAGTCTATTGTAGCGCTTGCTCTGTAAAAAGTATAATAAGTATATCGTACGAGACATGTGACTATGGTATTTATATGTATTTTAGGCTGCTGAATCTGAATATGATATCATAATTACCCAATGGGTAATACCCATTCGCCTCTTGTTTTTTGTAAAAATAAAAAAAAGCCTAAAACCCCTGAAAATCTCAAAAATTTCAATGGTATGTGTGGCTGAAAAAATACAAATTCGATCCGTTCATTTTTATGAATTTTAAGCCTTTTGATCTTAATAAATAGCGATTTATCCCGTTAGAATAGACAGGGACAAAAGTTCTACCCAAAAAGGATAGAAGACATACATACACTCCCACTTCCACCCAACCAAACAAATTCTGTATTTGTTGTTTGTTGAACAAATACAATATTTACTTGGCCGGGCGAAAAGTGTTACTATATTATTTTTATTAAAGAAATTACTGGCGCCATCTAAATTTTCGTAGAATTATCTTATTCTACAGATTCACATTAGCTATGTTCGTTCGTGCCGCTCAGTGCTACACTTTCCGGCCAACCAAATAAATACTGTATTTGTTGTATAAAAAACAAATGCAGAATTTATTTGGTTGGCTAGAAAGTGTAGCACAAATGAGATAAAGATAGGGTAGACGTCTTTTGTTTCATAATTCTAGTTGTAGAGAGCTCCATTGCCACACATAGTCACATATCTCGCACATTACAATTTTTTTTGTGGGCCTGTGTTATCAATATCATAATTTATTTAAAGTTAATCGTAGGTGGATCAATTCAGATTTAAAATATGACAGCTATGTACTTTTAAAGTTCTTTAGCCTAAAGAAATAATAAGGAAGTGTAAGATTTAAAGTCAATGCCAGTTGAATTATATAAGGTCAATTACTATTCTATTGTAAAACCAAGGATTATATTTTAATATATAGTATATTATATTAGGGTGGTCAAAAAAAAATTATTTACTTAATCGTTTTCATGTGTCGTGGTTAGAACACGATTCACTCACCGCAGTAATGAGAAGAATCCAAATCCAAATTGTTTTGACGTATGCCAAAAATTATTTTAAGGTTATGTAACATTCTTTAGCAGAATTTTACAAAAATATCTACTTTTTTCTTTGCGAGCTAACAGTTTTTTTTTAATTGGCTAAAAGTACTCGCGTTTAATAGTATTTTCGTAAAAAAAAATTGCGGAATATTCATTAATAAACATTTGATTCTTAAAATATATCGCCTTCTAAATTCTGAAATATCGTATCTAAAAAATTCCTCCCATTAAAAAAAAACACCAAACCAGCAAACTACCAAACCAAACCATTTTTAACGTAAACCAACGCCTCCCATTAAAAAAAAAAACACCAAACCAGCAAACTACCAAACCAAACCATTGTTAACGTAAACCAACGCCCCCATTAAAAAAATCAAACAGTAATTCGTGAGTATTTTAACAATCTTTTGCTATATATTCTTTATTGCGCAGGTTATCGTAATATTTGAAAATAACTAAAATAGGTTTATTTAGAAAAAAAATGTGACATATAAACTTTTATGTAATATTTATAATTCGTCAGTAGCACAAATGAATAAAAAGTGCACTTTTTCGGGGCAACTTCAGGGCCTTGTTGGCACGGGTTAGAAATTTTTGTTTAGGCTAAGATTTTGCAAGCTTATTTTTGTACTCAAAAAGAAAAAATATAGATATCAAGGCTTTTAAATTTTATAAAATTACAAATACTAGGGCAGGTTTTATACAAATTTTTCGATATTTGCATAATTTTAGTGTTTTTAGGGCCCTAAACGTACTACTTTGGGTTATCTTTATAAATTTTTACTCTAAGGGTGTTGAAACCACGACAAATAGAAAAGATTAAGCAAATAAAAAAAATTGGACCACCCTAATAGTACATTTTCTATTAATTATAATTTAATTCTAAAAAAATATCCAAACCTGAACAATAAATAAATCACACTCAGTAATTTTTATTCAGTGATTAACTTCAAATCATAACTAAAAAACAATTAGAACACTGACTATTTATTTTATTTGCTACCTCTACTGGATAGGAGGTGCACAAATTGCGCTTTCACCAAAAATACAATTTTGAAGGTATTTCTATGCTAATATATCTCGCTGGGGGGGGGGGGGGGTATGGCCCCCATGGGCCACCCCCTAAATCCGCCCATGATGTGCAATGCATATAAATGCACGCTGGGCATTGACGATGATGTACACAAACCCCGAAGGAAAGACTCGTAAAAAAAATATTGTGGAAAATCTAAACCTAAGCAAAAAAAATAGCTACAAAATGTTACCGCAAGAAAAGGGTCACAAGGATTATTTGGGCGTATGCACGCGCAAAGCCCATACTTCATACAAAATGTTTGCAAAGTTTCTGAAGAGAAAAATCAGAAAGATAAGAAAATAATAGGTAATTGCTGAAGGTAACTAGGAACAAGTACCTATTTATAAACCGTATTTTATTTTTAAATACTTTTTTCTTTGAAGCAGCTTAGCCCATTTAAATTGACAATTAGTTTTTTATGTTAAAAATTAAAATAAAAATATACCAGTTTTAAAATTTCAATAAAATTTCTGATGTAAAAGTTATGTTTTTTTTTAAACAACAAGTTGTTATAAAAAATAATAAATTTGCCTGGGTTCAAGTCCATTAATATATGTATTTTTTAAACGATTTTCATTGTTAACCAAAAACTACAATATTCAGCAATATCCTGTTTTGCTGTGCTTTTTAGTAAGTAAATAAACAAATAAAATTCTCTGGGTGAATATCTTAACTCAACATTTTTGGACGAGTAATTTTTTGCTGTTATTTTTCGCGGACTACAGATGAGTCACTCCAACCAGCGGCAGCTTGCTGCTGCCAGTAAAAAACCGCCGCTGGATACTAAATGCATTTGTTCTGTTGGAGAAAGTTAGGACCATAGAGAAGGACTTGTCTATGGTTAGGACAAAATGATCTAAAAAGTCCAATCAAATTACTAAGATCTGTTAAGTTAGTCCTAGTCCTGATTTATTCGTCTAGTAAAGACTAGTTAGGACAATTTTATTTAGAAAACATTGAAAATTTTCCACATAGGACAAAAATCTTAGGCTAATTTTTAGGATTTGGGTTTTAGATAGGACATTTGTTTTTAGTAGGCACATGGGGCTAGTGTAAAGCAATACAATGGGGTGCTTATCTCAAAAAGTGAATTTTTGCACATAGTAGTTGCATTTTTCACGAGGTAATAGCTAATCATTTTTGGTGGAGTAGAATTTTTCCGATTGATTTTTCGCGGACTACAATTGGATAATTCATGAGAACTAACATTAAACAATGTAATTTTTGTTTTGGGATTAATAAACCTTGGGAAGTCGATTTACGATTAGGTTTTAAGTGAATGAAAAGTATTTTAACGGACCTGATAGGTGCAGTTCGCGACCCAGATTTAACTGTTAAGACTTTCACCTGATATTTTTAACCGATCAAACATTTAATTTAAATATGTGTACTACTGTCAAAAAGGACCTTGTTTATATAATATATATATATATATATATATATATATATATATATATATATATATATATATATATATATATGTAGAATGTAACTCCCCTAACAAGAATGAACGATCGGGCCAATCTCGGCCGAGTATTGGCGTCTGTCATTTAGAGGCAGGCGGTGCCAAGCTTCGGCCGATCTTGGGAAAGCATTCAAATCCAAAATGTACAAAAAAAGTTTCGCTTAGGTGCGCACCGTTACCCGACGTTCCCCTAGTATATATTTTCCTATACAGTGCGGTCCAAAAGTCACCCCCCCCCTCTTAACTTTTGAACGAGTAGAGATATCGATTTCAAATTTAGAACTCTTAAATAAGACAACTTAAACTATCTTTAAGCATATATTTGATACTTTTATCTCTTAAAATGTGAGCAGGGGGGCATGGGGGGAAATTTTTTTAAATAGAAAAGGGGTCGTGTGTCTAACTCGTTCAAAAGTTAAGAGTTGGGGGGGTGACTTTTGGACCGCTCTGTATAGTATATACTGTATAAGTATTGTTATTTTTAATAATATACTATTAAAAAAAAAATAGTTCTACGAATAAAAGTCAAATGCACTCAAGAATTATTTAAATTATTAAAATCCATTTAGTAGTTTTCGAAATATTTCGATTTGAAATTACATGAATGTTTTGGATGAACCACTTCATGTGCTCAGCAAAACAAATAAAACATCAATTTTGATACTGGTAAAAAAATCTTAAAGTGCCAAACATTAATAATAATGGGAGGATTGGTGTAGTGGACTACCGCGTCGTACTTGACGAGTTTACTACCCAAAATAGCGTGAGTTCGATTCTCACCGGCACCGATTTGCCTTTTTCAGTTAATTAATAGTTGAAATTTGGCGAATGCGTAAGTGAAGCGGATACTCCCTATAAATTGGTTCGAAAGTCAATTAAAGCTGGTGGTTCCCTCTACTACTAGCCCACACAAGTCCTGGACTTAGGGGATGCTTAATTAAGTAGAATAGTACGAGGTTAAACATAAATGTAATGTAATTAATCGATAAACAAGGTCCGTTCGGGCGCAAATACACAATATTTGTGTATTTTAGAAATTTTTCTAATTATCCATTCATTTAGTTTCGGTAAATTATGCACAGATGCGGCAGAAAGCGTATTGTTAGTTTTTAGGTTAAATTTCTTTTTAAGAAACTTTAGTCGGTTTTTGGTATATTTGAAATGGTTCAGAGCAATCTTATTATATCGGTACATTTTAAATTTAGAGGAAACAACAGTTAAGTAACTGACACACAATAGTCAGTGGCCAAGAAAATAATTCATCAGGTAGTACAAATCATTAATTACGATATTATAGTATATTAAAGTACTAGTTTCATAACATACGTTTCTAGCGCACGAGTACAAGTTTAGAAAACGAGCCGCTTGCGGCGAGTTTTTTAAAGTACTAGTGCGCTAAAAACGTGTTATGAACCGAGTGCTTTATACAATTTTTTCTATTTTGCTCTAAAATTAAAAAAAACTTATATTTAAATTGACTGATTTAGGGATTTTTGTTTTAGATTGGCATTACAGTTTACACCATGTTTAAAATTCTAAGAACAAATGATATTTTGATATGTTTTATAGTCATCTCTTCTCTTTTTTTACTGCAATTAACCAAGCCACAATTTTAACATGGTAAAAATAACCTAAACACAAAATTTTGTAGAAAATTCAACTTTAAAGCGACATTGACATTTGCACGAAAAACGTCAAACGATAGGCCAGGCTTGTTGCCAACCCAAAAGAACAAAAAGTACATACCTCAGAGTAACGGTTTATTTTTTCACACCCGTGGTTTATGGGCTTACTTATCACGGCCCACAGTGGGAAAATTGACCTTTTTTTTTTGGACAAAATTCTGCTGACGGTAGAGAATTTGATCTATTTTAATAAAAAAAATTATAGGTATTCCAAAAATAAAATTACAAAAAAGTTGATATATCTCAAAGGGTTCCTGTGTTATCAAATAAAAACCAAACCATTTTTTTTAGCCCTAGTTCCCTTACGAAGCATTGTTAGACATATGTTTTTATTATTATTACTTTTTGTCTATTTTATGATGTAGAATAACCGTTTAAAATTTCAGACCCTAGTTCAAATACACCGTGTATATCTATATCTGTATGTGAGCAAAATCATATTATTTTGCGCGTTGAGCCTAAAATCGGATTTTAGGCTAAAGTTTTGTTAATAAATAAATTCACACGGTTTTAAACGGATATTCCACAAATAGTTCTGGAAATAGTACATTATTCAATGAGTGTATAATCACCCGAATGATTAATAGCTATTATACACGAGTATAATACTATACTTTATCCACGGCTGTTTTCAAGTTTAAACGGTTTATTTTTACAGACCCGTGATTAATAGGCCTATTAATCACGGCCGTGGATAAATAAATTAAAGGTATTAAATTTAATTTTATGAATCTGCAATGAATATATTTAATCTTTATTCCTTTTTGCAAATCAGGTAAAAGGCAGTCATTTTTTTACGACTTATTTTTGATACTTTCCTTTTATGCCTTGCTTTTACGATAATTAACTACTTTCCATCCGCTAATAATCTTAATTAAGATTTAATTTAATTTAAATTAAATATTCTTTTTTTTTAATTTCCTTTTTAATTAGATCTAGATATGTTTTACCAATATTAATTTAAACTAGCATAGATTTCGCTCAACGAACTAATAACTCTTCTTTCTAGAATACGCATACCGTTAAAATAAAGTATCGCCAACATCTTGGTTTGTTCGTAAACAAATAGTAGGTATATTCAGGCCTGAACAATAACAGTTACCAGTAACTGATATTGTTGTCTCTGTTAGAACAAAGATGTGCGAGTAAGACAGACGAATGTTTATGTTGCCGACGTTTTTGTCAGTTTTAACGAATGAAATGCCTATTCTAGAGAGAAGAGTTAATTTCGCTATAATATTAAACATTTGCGCATATATGGGTAATTATCTACTAAATTAAAATTTTTGGTGTTTTATTTTCTAATTCCATTAAAGATATGGTAGAAGAAGAGGAAAGAAAGATATGGTAGTAAACATTGATAAAAATACTGAGTCTTCCTACGGCCTTAAGGATCAGTATAGTCCACTTTCCAAGTGTCCTACCTTATTATATTATTCACAGCGCCTGCGCTAGAATAATATTATAGATTCTTTGCAAAAAATTACATTGACAATGTTAAAGTTAAAAACGTCTAGCTTTGTCAGTTTTCGCCCAAAAAAATAAAAACGAAACTGAGGATTTTTAATTTTTTGCGAAAAAATCAGCATAAAAATGCGCAACTTTTTTCTAGTTTAACCGGTCTTGTATCTCTTATAATAACCGAGATACCCATGCTTAAGGTCGAAAAACGGACACCCTGTATAGATCGTTTGGCAAAATTAAGCAAATAGATACAGTTTAATCAGCAAAATCTTTTGAACAAGCAAAAGTTAAATTTAATAGAGGATTGTCCATATTAAGGTTTTACAAAGTGAGAAAACTAAATAAGTTTTATCAAATAAGCACGGGTCGGATCGAAGTAGCCTTTACCGGGGGCATGCAAAACATTAGAATTTAAAAAAACTCTTTTTTCAAGTAAATAGACCCTTTAAACTATTGTTCACCAAGCGGAATGTCATGTCGACGCTGTTAATACTCAGCGAGTCACTTGGTCATGGTCCATGACTCATAGAGAAATACTTTAAACTTTTTTTTTTTTGAAAGTTGTTTCCCTTTTCAAAAGTCCAAACAATATTTTTGTATTAACTATTCGTTTTTTGAAAAGAGAAACAATTTTCAAAAAAAAAAAAATTAAGTCCTTCTCCATGAGTCATGGACCATGACACTGAGTATAAACAGCGTCGACATGACATTCCGCTTGGTAAACAATAGTTTAAAGTGTTTATTTACTTTAAAAATAGTTATTTTCTTAACTAGTGGATAAAATCAATTAATACACGAGTTGAGAATTTAATTTTATCCAACACCTTTTATTTTTAAATAAAAATCTATAATTTTGCGAAAAATTATGTCAAAAATATTAAG
Organism: Brachypterus glaber; assembly: GCA_958510825.1. Lineage (NCBI taxonomy): Eukaryota > Metazoa > Arthropoda > Insecta > Coleoptera > Kateretidae > Brachypterus > Brachypterus glaber. The sequence continues at coordinate 3,811,105 of OY294044.1, read as the reverse complement.
ATTAAGTTTTCTTAATACTAAAATAATAGGTAGCCATGGCCTAAGTATGCCTTTAAAAATAAACAATTGCTAGTTTTACATTTCTTACAAACGTCAAAATGGACGCGGTGATGACAGAATTTTTAATAAAAACAGTATTTTATTCAAAAACTAAAAAATAATTTGGGGTTTTCTTTAATTTTTATGGTTTAGTTCACGTGCTTCTATTTATAGAATAGTTATAATACTTAATTAATAGGGTATGTAACTAATTTTGGGTGAGATTAAAGGCTGTACGTAAAAGAGTAGGTGAAAAATTTTTTAGTCACTAGTGGAAAAAAACTCACTTTTGACATTTAAAATAGTGCTCAAAACAAGTGTTTCTGTGAAGGTGTTGGATAAAGAGTTTTTTTAAATTCAAATTTTTGCATGCCCCCGGTATTGGCTACTTCGATCCGACCCGTGTAAATAAGTAACCAAACGCAAATAATCAAGATAATTATAACTCTAAACATAACAATAATTGTTATTAATATAATTTTAATTTTTAGGAATTAAAATCAACCTTCAGTTTATTTTATAGCGAAATATTATTATATTATTTAGTTTTATATCTGTTTTGTTTTAAAAACAGATTAGTTAGGCCGGGTAAGACACAATAAAAAGAAATCTAAATTTATTAGTTTAAAAAAGTTTAATAATTTTTATGATGAATTATTTAGATGGCATTGAAGTAAATATGCGCCAAATATAGGGTCCCTGAACGTTATAATATAAAGTTTTTATATATATTTTATATACCGGGTGTCCTAACTCTATTTGACCAGCGATTTTCTCGAAAACTAAAAGAGATAATCAAGTTCTGCGAAAACCAACTTAAATTAGACAACTTAAACTATCTTTTAGCATATATTTGATGCTTTCAGCTCTTAAAATGTGGGCAAGGGGGCATGGGGAGGGAATTTTTTTAAAAATTTAAAAGGGGGGTCGTGTGATACATCATTTTAAAGCAAATAAAATTCTCTATTGGACTGTATATTTTTTAGTTTTTTAAACATTTATTTTAAGGTTTTGATTTTTCAATTTTTTGTGCTAAAAAATGCGATTTTTTAAGTTTTTTTTTGTAAATTTTTATTTATGTCAATTGAAATTAGTTTAAAATTATAATTTACGTGTTTTCATCATGAAATTAGTAATTTTTAAAAAATTGTCTGATTTTTTAGAGAAATTTTGACAAAAATACCAATTTTAAACCCTATTAAACCCAAAAAAAATGTTAAATTAAAAAATATGTAGTTAAATGAAGAATTTTATAAGCTTTTAAATGATGTATCACACGATTCACCTTTCCATAAAAATATAAAAAAAAATCCCTTAAGCCCCCCTGCCCACATTTTAAGAGCTGAAAGTATCAAATATATGCTAAAAGATAGTTTAAGTTGTCTTATTTAAGATGGTTTTCTCAAAACTTGATCATCTCTTTTAGTTTACGAGAAAATCGCTGGTTAAATAGAGTTGGAACACCCTGTGTATTATTAAAACTTGACAAGCGCCTAAATGCAGCTCTCTGTGCAGGAGTTTGTTTTGGTTTTTTCTTGTTTGGTCTTTTTTTTTAATGAGGGGGCCTTGGTTTACGTTAACGTTGGTTTGGCGTCTGTTTGGTGTTTTTTTTTTTTGTAAAAAAATGTTTTTTATTTAAAATAATATATTGAAAAACGGTAAGCGCATGCGCAGTTTATCAAAACGTTGCATAAAGAGCTGCACATAGGCGCTCCTTAAAACTTGCGTCAAGTTTAAATAGAGAATTATTTTTAAATAGAGAATTTTTTTTCAGTGTATTTTGAATAGTTCATTAAAATTTAACGATATTGTTTGTAAAACATGCAATATATTGGAAAATTTATTTATTGGTTTTAAGATTTATGCTAATTTCAATATTTCTCTGGTGTTATACCTATATTGCCTTGAAATAGATTAAAAATCGATATTTATACCTTTGTACGTATTATAAAAGCGTATAATATTATTATAAAGAATATTTCTAAACTATACGTTGCCAATACAAATTTCATGAATCAAAAAAACAAAAGTTTTGGGTAAATTTTGGCACTTTTTATTCGTCACTTCTCAGTACACTTTACGTTTCATCATATATTATTACTTTCTCAAACAGCTAATTTGTGAACGTTCTATATATTTCAAACATACTATGGAACTCATTAGACAATTAAAATTATACACAGTTACATTTAAAAACAATTATATGTCTATTTCCATCAATTAGATCGAGATTTTATTAATAAAAATTATACAAAAGTGCTGCCGTATGGGACATGGCTGCCATCTCTTGTCTTGGCAGCCATGTCCCGTACGGCAGCACTTTTGTATAATTTTTATTAATAAAATCTCGATCTAATTGATTGGAAAATAGACATATAATTGTTTTTAAATGTAACTGTTTATAATTTTAACCAATACATACAGTTAATAAGATAATTACCAACTTTATTTTAAATAGATAAACTCAATAATAACCCCCGCGTGGCTTTTACTTTATTGAGTGGATAATTATTTATTTTACCCACTCAACTGTCACTTGTCAAATTATTTTCTTATAAATGTCATCAAAATTTTTAATAAAAATATCAATTCCTAAGCTATTTATTGGATAAAACCTTGTATGGCACTCATGGGTAAACCGATATTGCCCACCGAAAATTAACCTGCTTGGCTGACGCCTTGCAGGTTAATTTTCTCATGGGCAATATCTTACTTTACTCACTAGTACCATAAATAACTATTAATTGTCTAATGAGTTCCATGGTATGTTCGGAATATATAGAACGTTCACAAATTAGCTGCTTTTGAGAAAGTCATAATATATGATGAAACGTAAAGTGTACTGAGAAGTGACGAATAAAAAGTGCCAAAATTTACCGAAAACTTTTTTTTTTTTTGATTCATAAAGAATATTTTTAATTTACTAAACAATCATATGAAAATAGAATTTTTCATAAAATGAGATAATCACACGATGGTACGAGTCTACAAAAAGAAAAACGTATCCATAGCAAGGAAGTTGACCAATCTGTTTCATTTATTTGGAGTTAGTGAAGCCGAGTCTAAAGTTAGTTTGTCTACACAGCCCTCAGTTTTTTAATATGGTTAAAAAAATTCTAAAAAAATCTTAACAGATCAGGCCAAAATATATATCTCATCATATCTGAACATTTTAAATCTGAACAGATCCAATCCTTTTTTTTCCTGGGGTCAGGGCCGTAGCTATGGGGGGGATGGGGGGAGCCTTCCCCCCACCTATCTTGAAATCTAAAAAGTTGAATATTTCATGGATTTAAAATACAAATGTTGCACATTTCACGAAAGGGTGGGACTTTTTTTTTTAGTCAGTAACTTTTTTGTCGGAGAAATAAGTTGCATTTTTAGGCTAAAATAAGTTAACATTTTCCTTCTCTCCCCCCCCACGAAATCTTCTTCGCTACGGCCCTGTACCCCAGACATTAAGACTATAGTCTGGATAACATAGATTTATAATATAGTACTATACTGCCGTACGAAGCTGAAAGGTCCTATCAACATAGGTTTAACATATACAGATATGACCTTTCAGCTGAGCAAGGCAGTATAGTATCAATTTATGTTATCCAGAACCGCTGCTAAATGGATCCATGGAGTGACTTTGCGCGCACTGATTCTCGCTTTTAAATGGGTGTTTAGTAAATTAAAAAAAAAATGCGTATTTACAATTTTTCCTATGTCTTGTGTTTAAAAAAAATGTATTTTTTTGTAATTTTTTTAATGTAAATATGATTCTATTTATTTTAAAATTAATTTATTTTATGTCTGTATGATTTTTTGTTTTATTTTGTGTGCGAATGAGTTATTTATTTGCTTTGTTTTTTTTTTTCAATAAATTTTTGTTTTATGGAAAAACTGTATTTTAATTTTAAACCCCATCAAAATAACCTAATTTTAAGCGACTAAATTATTTATTATCCATCCATCCATCCATCCATCCATCTATCCACGTGTTGGTTGCCAATTTTATAATTAACCTTTAAATTACACAGGTTTACAAAAAAAAAGTCAGGACTATTTGACCGGACTATGGTATTCCTAGGTATTTTGGCGCCCTGAATCAGATCCCGGGGTCAGTTTTGCCCCATCAAGTCAGGAAAACGAGATTTCAAGGTCATTTGGGGTCAAAACGGTGATATTTTGGAAGCGGCCCCGCGACAATATCTCAAGCGACCTGTTAACTTCACGGGTAACTGTGTAGGTCTTGAATACTTTCTGAACGTTGAGATGTTGTCCCGGGGCCGCTCCCAAAAAATCACCATTTTGACCTCCAAATGACCTTGAAATCTTGTTTTCCTGACGTGATGGGGGCAAAACTGACCCCGGGATCTGAGTCAGGGCGCCAAAATACCTAGGAATACCATGGTCCGGTCAAATAGTCCTGACTTTTTTTTTGTAAACATGTGTTATTAATGGTAAGGCAAAAATACTACATTATTAGTATTGCGTATAAAACAGCAGAAGGTCAATAATTTATAGATATTATTTAACTCATAAATAAATAAAGATTTAAATAATAAGAAAACTAAATTACTTAATGCAAAAGCAAACAAAAAATAATATTAGAATAATTGTAGTAATAATAATTACAATTATTGTAATAGTTACACAGGTCAACAAGGATTTTGTGATCGAAAGTTTTTTTATTTTCTAGCTTAGTTAATATTGACTACCAAACAACAACGTAGGGTAAGGTCGCTATAATCGTACCAAGATATTTTTTTATATTTTTCGTAACTGGTTACATTTTAGACTTTGCTCTTTATTTTAAGTTAAAGTATAATCATTTCTGAACATAAAAAAATTTTTTACTAAACTTCATAACATTTATAATCAATTTTTTACATGTTTTGTTAAGGTCTGCAAACGGTACGATTTGGGAACCTGGTTACCTATATCGTACCTTTTTAATAAACTTACCGTAATTATTTAATGTTGGTTTAAATTAAAAAAAAAAATAATGCCAAGATAAAAGGCTTTCCCATTTACTCATTAGAATTTATTTAGTTACGGACTTCGCGGGTAGTAATTTTTTTATTTATTTTTAATTGTCAATAACTAGAATAAATTATTCAAATTACAAGTTTCTATGATTTTTTATCACAATGTTATCGAAAAAAAGAAAAACACAACTTTAATCATATCCTACGGGAATTGAACCCTGGACGATTTACAAAAATTAATACCGGTACGATTTATGAAACTTCCCTATTTTGCATAAAAATTAAAAAAATAATGTATAAACTAAAAAATATGTATATGTTTTGTTCACATGCTAATTCTACTAATATTATAATTATTTCTCGTTTGGACTTTTTAATTATAATTTTGATTATAATTTTAATTTTAATTATAATTATTTCTCTTCAGTGAGTACAGTTACCAAGTTGTTTTATGTGTATACACATAAAACAACTTGGTAACTGTACTCACTGAAAAAGTACAGTTACCAAGTTGTTTTATGTGTATACACATAAAACAACTTGGTAACTGTACTCACTGAAGAGAAATATCCTAAGAAAAACTTGCAGAAAGATACATCAGTTTAAGCAATTTTTTTTGACCGATTTTATCTATACGAGGGTTTATCTCCAAGTTAGCTATTATTGAAAGTCACAAGTTGTCTCAAAGATATTTTCGAAGTTAAAGAGAAATTAAAAAAGTACGATTTGCGGACCGGTACGATATAGGCTACCTTGCCCTATAATTTTTTTCAGCTACAAGACATGCCAAAAATCTCATTCTTTAACATGAAGTGTAGAATTTTTAAGTTATAAACATTGGTCTACATCAAATAATCAAAATAAGCCATTTGCAACAGCTGATTGCGGGGCATAGAAGGTCTTTTAAAATGAATAAAAAAACAAAATAAAGCTAAAAATATATAAAATATTTATTTTTTTGTTTAATCAAAAAAATTATTTTTTTTTTAAATTTGAGAGAGGACAAATATTTTTTTTAGCCGTAAAACACAAATGACTGTCGCTTTCGACAAAAATCACACAACATATAAAAAATGCAATATATTTTAAACTGTAAAACATATGTAGGATTTATGAATTTTTGGAAAATGGTCGATTTTTGAAATAAAACCCTGTATCTTAAAATTCTGACGTGATGGAATCTGAAATCGAATTTGAAATCAGGAGGAAAAATCGGTCTAAACCTACTATTCAAAGCTTCTGTAAAAAAAATCTTTTGGCATAGTGTATTTGATAGCTTTGCCACAAATTAACAATTAAGTAAACTCGGCACTTTAATTTTAAGCTTTTTATTTTTTTTTTCGCGTTTGAACTGCGACAGTGGGTCCTTCGCATATGGATTTTTGAATTCCTCGTATTTGTTTAATATACTCTAAAATTCTCAAAATCCTACTCTTTGTTTTTAATATTTTGAGAAAAAACGCGTCATTATTTCCTGGACTTATATCTCAAAAATGTGAGGTGAATTTTTCCAAGGTCAGATTCGGATTCTACGCCATCGCATTAGTAAAAAAAAATACTTTCCGATCGGAGCAAAAAAAGTTGCGATTTGTTGCCTGGTGTTTTTAAGTAAGTTATTAATATTTAAATTTTTAAATTTTAGTATTGTATAGTTTTTTGTTATTGCAAGGTTATTTGTTCTAATTTTTTTTTGTTACAATTATTTTTTTTACATTATATTAGGTTTCTATTATCATGTTATCTCATGTACGTTTAATTTTTGTAGTGGGGTTTTCTCGTTAATAAATAAATAAATAAATAAAAGTACTTCTAATATAAGCATTTATGCTTTTAATAAGCTTAAACGCATACAATGCCGTGCAATGACTTTCACCTTTCCTTTAGAGAAAGATTAATTCTAACAAAGATAAACTAGATCACCATTGTTTTCCAATTATGGATATAATTTGTAGGCAAAACTGTCTTCATGACATTATAATGCCTATAGGCATAAAATAAAATAAAATATTTATAACCTTATCTATTACGAATATTAATCCCAATGACGGAAATGTAACGGCTGCTTTAGCAGGAGTTGCATTTTCCAAAAATTGGGATTAATATGAGTAAAATTTGAAAAAAAAGCACCGGTACCTACCTAGTATCACGAATTGATATTTAGAGAGAGAATATAATTTATATTTAACACACATACCTCTTAATTATAACGTATTAATCCACAAATAAATTATATTTTATAAATTAAAAAGCAAACAATAAGCACGATTTTAGATTAGAGAAAAGAGGGGTAAAAAAAACTATCGTAGGGGTAAGGTATTTTCACTTATCAGTACAGCATACTGCATATATATAAATTGTATTCTCTTATATGTGTTTGTACTAATAGTACTATAATATAGTACATATTATGTACTATACTATTATACATAATAATATTATTATTATTATATATTAAGTATACTTCCAGTTTTTTCAAAAAAATCTTCATTTACAAAAATGGCGAAGGCGCACTTTACTGTAAACATGTAACAGTATGGGTTTAAAATTTCGCCCCTCTTTAACTTTTGAACGACTCAAGATATCAACTTGAAATTTGAGACACGTAAATATCGTAACCCAAATAATTTTTTGGTATACAGTGTGATCAGTAACTGCCATGCCAAAATTAATTTAAGAGGTGATTTTACATCCAAAAATAGCAAAACAGTTTCTATAAAGGGTGGTCCGGAAATGAGCTACGGCCCTTCGAAGATGACATATGGAATGGGGCAAAAATAAGAGCATCAATAAAATTTCAATACTTTAGGGTGATTCTTCATTTAAAGCTGAGCAAAAAAGTATTCTTCACCAAAACATCTAAATTTAATATTAAGGGAGTAATAGCCTTTTAAAAAGTAACGTTTTTGGTGGCACAAAATGTTACTTTCTCTTAATTGCATTTTTTTTGAGAACGGTAACTCCTACAGTGTTACACTATATGACATTTTTTATGTATTTTTACTCAAGAAATTTATATTTTTACAAAAAATCCAAAAAAAACTACACATAAAAAAGTTTGGGGCAAAAATGTGTTAAGCCTCACAAATTTTTTACCTCTAGGCACGCCTCTGGATAAATTCAAAAAAATAAATTAACATAAATTTATTGCCCTTATTAATACTGTAAAAGCTCGTCGCTCTAGCTTAAAGGGTACCAGAGTTATTAATTAAAAACCTTATTTTTATTACAATTTTAAAGGGCCGTAGCTCCCTTAGGGCTCGTTTCCGGGCCAACCTTTATGGGAACTTTTTTTTATATTTTTGGATGTAGAATCACCTCTTAAATTTTAGCATGCCAGTTATTGATCACCCTGTATATTTAGGTGTACACTGGTGGCAGGGGGCAAGGGGGAATATTTTTTTATTATTATAAATAGAAAAGTAGGTCATTTTAAAGTTCATAAGGTTCCCTATTCGATAATATATTTTTTTACGCCTAAAACGAAGCAATGTAGTGCATTTTCGAACTTAAAACTTCAGGGCTCCGCCATTTTGAAATAAAACATTCTGAGGTCATTTTAAAGTTCTTAAAGTTCCCTATTCGATCATATATTTTCTTACGCCTAAAACGAAGCAATGTAGTGCATTTTCGAACTTAAAACGTCAGGGCTCCGCCATTTTGAAATAAAACATTCTGATTTTTTTTTAAGGTTAGGTAGCGTTCAAGTATTACGTAATGCAAAATTTGGCCATTTTTAACCCCTACCCCCCCCATGTAACATGTAACATTTTCGAGTCCCCCCTCCCCCTATTGTTACGTAACATTTTACAAAAAGTAAAAAAAAAATGAAAGGAACTTTTGCTTTATGGTTTAAACCGGTTTTTAACCGGTTATTGCTTCCGTGTTTTAACCCTGATGTAATTTCCGAAATCGGTTAACCGAAAACCGGTTATTGGCTATGGTTTTCCATCTCTAATTGTTTTTGTTTAGAGGATTTAGTTAACTGTTAACCACGCCGTGTGGTTTAAAATTTGCAAGGAATCCGTCTCTTTAAGCCTAGATCATTGTTAAAAACGTGATCCAATAAACATTATATGAGTTTATAATTTTTTAAGTGTTACGTAACATTTTTACTGACACCCACCCCCCCTCTGTAACGCGGCGTAACCTTTTAAAAATAATAAAAAAGCAAAAGAAACATGTCTTTTTAAAAAATGGCTTTAGAATTTTTTCAAAAATTCTGAAAAATTTCAGGTATGATATTCTTACCCCAATGAACAAATTTAAGGGGTGAGACCTCCAAATTTTTATTCACATTGTCCGTTATTATGTATATTCACAGCGCCTACGCTAGAATAATATTATACGGTAGTTTCGAATTTTCAAAAAATTTCAAAAATCTTCCCAGACAAAAACTTTTTTTTTTCAAATATCCGTCTTTCTGTCTGTCTGTCTGTCTGTCTGTCTGTCTGTCTGTCTGTCTGTCTGTCTGTCTGTCTGTCTGTCTGTCTGTCTGTCTGTCTGTCTGTCTGTCTGTCTGTCTGTCTGTCTGTCTGTCTGTCTGTCTGTCTGTCTGTCTGTCTGTCTGTCTGTCTGTCTGTCTGTCTGTCTGTCTGTCTGTCTGTCTGTCTGTCTGTCTGTCTGTCTGTCTGTCTGTCTGTCTCGTCCGTCCGTCCGTCCGTCCGTCCGTCCGTCCGTCCGTCCGTCCGTCCGTCCGTCCGTCCGTCCGTCCGTCCGTCCGTCCGTCCGTCCGTCCGTCCGTCCGTCCGTCCGTCCGTCCGATGTCACGATTTTTAGGAGCACGATAACTCAAGAACGAATAATCCGATCGAATTGAAAATTTCAGGAAAAATCAAGTGCTACGAGAGGAAGATCCCTACTGTTTTAAAATGTAATCCCCCCGAAAACAAAAAAGTTATGGGGGGTTAGACTTTTTAAAAATCGAAAAAAGCTGAAAGAAAAATCTGATTAACCTAACTTTTTCAGGAAAAATTACTTTTATTATAAGAATCAATTCTGTCAATTTTGAAAGTAATCCCCCCAACAACAAAAAAATTAAGGAGGGTTAAACTTTTTTTAAATTAAAAAACTATAATTAAAAAAAAAATATATATTTTTTTGTTTTTTTGCAAAGAGAAAATAAAGAAAGAAATTTTGAAAAAAAAAAATATATTTTTTTTCTTTTTCAAAAAAAAAATTTTTTGCAACTAAGTATTTGGGAAAATGCAATATACCATGTACTGTGAATAATATTTAATGGAATGCGTAGCATTACATATCTTCCGTCTTGTTACTTTTTAATACAGTATAAAAATTAAAGTTTTCCTACGATCCTCTATAAAAATGAAATTTATCACACTCTTTTCTTCTTTAGAAAGTGCCTTATATCACACTAGTTTGATATTTTCATATCATCCTAGGTTGATATTTATGTATTGAGGGTTGCCTAATTTTATTTAGATATTTACCTCTTAGATTCACGAATTTTATTCACCTTGTTTTATAAGCCATTTACCAGCTTCTATCACAGCCTTTTTGATACATTTTATGTTTTTTAATCCAAATATTTCTGTTTTTCATGTCAAAAATAGAAACTATAGTTATAACGTTACTGTTTAGATTTTTTAAAAATTACCTAATTTTGATTTAGTTACCTTACATTTTATAGAAAACATCAAAATACACACTATTTTTCTTATGAAATGTAAAACAGTACAATTTTACTTATATGGCAGCATAACCAGAGAAATCTAAACTGTCAAGTTTATCTTCATTTAGGACAAGCATATAAGCAACCCATTAAACAGCTATGTAATATAATAATACCTATTTTGTATTAAATATAAAACCAAGAAAACTAAAGGTAAATAAAAAACATATTTCCTGTTTGACATACATGTATAAATTTGTATGCTATTTATTATAATTTTGTGCTTAGCTTTTCTTAAAAATTAATAAAAATTAGAAAAATTTTAAATAAGAAACTTCATGTTTTTTCGGGATCGTAAGAAAAATAGTGTACATAACTCGTTGGAAAGTGTATTTCATACACTCGCGTGAAATATGTCACTTTTCACACTAGTTATGTAATATACTAAAGCGCAGGAGATCAAACCAATTAATTTTGGGAAGTACCTACCCTAGTAGAAATTTAACGTTAGAATAACGTTTTTCTAATGTTAGAAAACTGTATAAAAGTACGTTATAAAATATGAGCAAATGTCCCGCTTTTTAACGTTATAATCTAATGTTATTTACAAACGTTAATCTAACGTTAGATTTTTAAGTTAGAAATACATAAGTACGTTTAATTTCTAACTTTAGGAAATATCTACCTGCATCATAAAATGGCAGCTGGAGACAAATTTATTCATATAAATAAATCTTAATATATTTTAGTAATCATAATATTTTTAAACATAATTTCGTTACATTTATTTATAAAAAAGCCTTCTTTTTAGCTGGCCCTAAATATTTTTCGTGTAATATGCTGTTATACTTCGATGAATAAGTTTACCTCTCAGAAAAACTTTGTATTTAGTTAGTTAATATTTATTTATACATTCATATCTTAAAATATTTGTTCAATTCTAGTACAGTGTTGCCAGACTTACTATAATTTTGACTTTTGGGGGATATTTTTTAAAACTTATTATACAAATAATAAATAATTATCAAACCTACGCACATAGCTGTCTGAAGTTAGTATTTTCTACTATAGCTTAATTAAGTAATAATAATGGAAATTAAAAAAAATATTTGAAGTTAGAATAAGGTTAGAAAAAGGTTAGAATTTAGTTAGGAAGCTAACGTTAGATTTATGTATTTTAAAACGTTTTGGTCAAACGTTAGTTTTTAAGGTTAGATTTATATATTTTATAACGTTTTTGTCAAACGTTAGTTTTTAAGGTTAGATTTATATATTTTATAACGTTTTTGTATAACGTTTGAGACTAAACATAAAAATGTCACTAATCTAATGTTATGTTAAGTTAGATTTATGTACTTTTCTACCAGGGATTACATATCATCACAGCTTGTTAGTAATAATAAAATTAATTTACAATTGTAATTTATTAAATAAAACGCCTCATACCAAAATCAACCGAGCGAATCTGACGTTAATTCTTGACTTTCATCCTATGACTGCCGCGTGCAAGGTATATCAAGTTCAACGGTTTGCGCTTGACATTGCGGAATCAGTGAAATGGAAAAGAGAAATTCTAGCGGCAATAATACCACCTTACATTAAACCCTATAATAATAAAGACTGTATACTTTCATAATATGTTATACAGATTATCCGTCCGTTAGGTATACACTGCAAAGTAGAATTTGTAGTTATCCCTGTAAAAAATTACTGATAGTTCAGTAAATAAAGGTTAAAATACGGTACCCTCAGAAGAAAAACTTTGTCCCTGAGAGTTTCTACAAAATTTGGCGCCCACCCAGACAGCACAAAGATGACTTAAAGATATCTTAAAGATGTCATATCTCGTCATTCAAGACGTCTTAACAACGTCGGTTTTCGCCGTATATGCAGCTTAAAGACGTCTTAATGACGTCGTATGTTACAAAAGGTAACGTCTTTAAGACATCTTTTTTAAGACGCCTTAATGACGCCTTGCACATGCGACTTTACAACATAATACCCCCTCCCATTTACCTTGCTAGTTACGGTTGTATTGATATAAAAAGCGTAATAAAAATTAGAATCAGAGGTAATTTATTTCTCAAAAAAAGATCTTAAAAAAACGTGATTTTTTTAATTTTTTTTTCAGATTTTTTTTTGAAAATTTATTTTTTGATTTTTTTTTAATTTTTTCGTTTTTCGTAAAAACTAAATAATCCTAAAATTTTATACGAAAATCTAAAAATATTTTTTTTTTGGTTTATAATAAATAGTTTATACTTTATTTTTACTTCCCCAGAACGATAAGGACACAAAGCAAAGCAAATATGCAGGCTCTTTTCCAAGTAGACCGTACACCTTCAAATTCGTAAAAAATTTCGCCTGCGGCGCTAGAGCTTTTTTGCATTTAAACTTTAAATACACGTTTAAAATTAAAATAGACTATAAAATTTCTAAAAAAAATCGCCTGCGGCGCTATAGCTTTTTTACTCCCCCAGAACGATAAGGGCACAAAGCGAAGCAAATGTGCACCCATATGGACCCTACAGCTTCAAATTCGTAAAAATTATCGCCTGCGGCGCTAAAGCTTTTTTGCATTTAAACTTTAAATAGTAATACTTCTAAAATTCAAATAGGCTATAAAATTTATAAGAAAAAATCGCCTACGGCGCTATAGCTTTTATACGTTCTTTTTTATTGGAGTTTATAAAATCTAAGTTTGAAATTTGTCAATATTTTCGCCTACGGCGCTAGAACTTATACCACTAAATTCAAATTTAATAAGACCAGCACAGTTGTAAATTTTTTTACCTGCGGTGCTAGGGCTTTCTTATTTTTTTTTACTTGAATTTTTAAAACTTGAGTTTTACTACATTGAATTAAAAAAAGGCCGGAAATTAACAGAAGTAATAAAAGCATGAAAAAATTTTCTCCTGCCGAGCAATTTTCATTCTTTTCGAGATTTAGGGAAAAAATATTTTGGGCCCCCCCGAAAAAAAAATCTGGATACGCCCTTGCTTAAAAGACATCTTATAGACATCATAATCAGATATCTTTTAAACATCCCTAAAAAGAAGTCCATAAGATATCCTTTTTATGTCTTTAGGCTTCCAGACATAATTAAGATCTAAAAAAGACGTCTTTAAGATATCATGTGCTGTCTGGGCACCTTGTCGCGCCCCTATCAAACAACCAAAACACACCCTCCAAGAAAAAAAAGCTTTGTCACCCAGCGGTGGCCCCAAGACAGGAGGGGGCGTGAGATATTTCTCACTATCTCACCTCTCCAGTCCGACACTGTGCGCAGGTACACAAAAAGCGGGAATTGACACTTCCCAATTTATGACATGTTTATTAATTTTTTATTGTGTAAATATGTGCAATAATTTTCCAGTTGCAACTGCACCGTTTCCCAGTCAGTTCAGAAGTAAGCTTTTCGAGAACCAAAACAGACCTTTCATTATCTTAGAGATTTTAATTTCAAAGAAATTTATGTTGGTGCTTCCGAAATATCGCCATCTTTGTTACTCGGCCATTTCGCTTGCTGCCTTCACTTTGCCGGTTAAAATAAAATTTATTTATTTTTATATTTGCTTATAAATCCGAAGCAATAAAAAATGTAAGTAAAAATTTAAATATTAGTATTTATTTTAGTTATATTCATTTAATCTCGGACGTTTATTTCAAATAATAAGCAACTCGCCGTCACACGACGCTTTCTAAAATCTAATCTGCTCTAGATTTTTTTTCGAGTTCTCGTTTTGGAATTTTGGTTAGTTTTAATAAACTTTATATTTTAATACTAATTATTTATCATTAAAATTGATAGATATTATGATATTATGGATATTTACCTTTAAGAATGTAAGGTTATGTTTCAAACATAATGCTTTGACAATTTTTTCTATTATCTTATATCATTGTAATACTTGAGCCAACTCAGCTTTATTTAAATAACAGTTATTTACAGTTACTGTAGTTTTCTGGCATATTTTAATAATGTATGCATGAAAGTATTTAGGCCACACACTGCTACTTTATGGCTTGTATATACGAGGTGCGTCGCAAAAGTACCAAACTTATAGAATTGATTATTTCGTTGCTAACGTCACTTCTGGCGAAGCCTATTTTATTTACGTTATAAATATATAATACCATACATGACATTTACAATGCACTGTTTTAACGTCACTTGTTCGGAGCCCAGTATTATTTACATAATAAATGTATAATACTATTCATGACATTTACCATGCACTGTTTTAAAATAAGTAATCTTATATTTATCGTTTAATATGCTAGGTACTTAATTGTTACTAATTTGGCTCGAAGTCCATTTTTGAGAGAAATAAGACAGATTGATAATCTCGTTAATACTATGGTATGTTTCTTCAAGCAAGACAGTAAATTAAAAATCGCACAGTAAATATTTTAACAGCAGGTTTGAATAGTATATGTTTGTGTATAGAATATAGTTATGTTTTTTTAAATAAACTACGCAGTATATTTGCACATCTAATATTTGAATCTGTTTTGAAAATATTCACTGTGCGATTTTTAATT